>JAOEHV020281959.1:0-12008 GCA_025447995.2 Isaurus tuberculatus | reverse complement strand
TATAGGCCGCAACCCTAATTTCGGTCCTATTTTTCTGGGAAAAAAGTGCGGCCTATCCGCGGGTAAATACGGTAACTCTTAATTGAGGTAAAAAACTAAAAGGAAAAGCTTTTGTATAAGCAAACCTTGCACTCAGTCAAAAGTTAGTTAACAGAAAAGTTGCATGTTAAGAGTGAAATATTTTAGGTCGAAATATTTTATACTGAATAACTTTTTTTCTAATTCCTGAACTTCAGGAACTTGATGATAAACAGAAAATAAAAACATAAAACAAAATTTTATTTCAATATGAGGTTGTTTATGTACTGAAATATAATTTAAAACTAAAATCCATTTAAAAGGAAATTCTTAACATTTTTTTAAAAGACAAATACAGTAAGGTTTTGAAACCCCCAGTAATTCAAATTATATTTTTGTAGAATTATTTTTTAACTGTCAGCAAAATTGTTTACTTATTTCAATTAAAGAACAACATCAAGTGATATTATCATTCAGTGGTATTTAGAAATCTGCATTTTTTCTAAAAATATTCTGTGAGTGAATATCTTACTTAACATTAGTTCAGGTCTGAAAGGATTTATTTTGAGATAACTTAACAAACTTCAAGATTTATGTCCTAATAGTTTGACAAGTTAAAACTTCAACTTAAAGATACATGTTTATGAGCAGAGTTTTAAAAGATTAAATTTGTTTTTGCATATAAATCACTTTGAATCTTTTTAGGTTTTTGTTATGACAAAGTTTAACTTATTGATAACATGAGAGTTTTTAAATACAAATCTTTGATCCAGGATTAAAGAAAGTACGCTATGTTTACTTTATTTTTGTTTGTGATTTTTTTTAAATTAAGTTCTTATATGTTATGATAATTAAAAAAACTAATTTCAGTTGTGTTTATAGATGAGATGATATAATTTGTCAAATATTGTACCAAAGTAATTTTTTTTGATAAAAAAGTGTTAAATAAAATTTACCGCAATTTCAACTGAAGTTAAGAAGCTTTAATTATGATTTTAAAATTTTTTACATCTACTTATAAAACCTTTTTAGAGTAGCAGTAGGAATTGGACAGCTATTTTAAGATTTTTTATCCTGTTAACTTCTAAACAAAATGACTACATGTTGAAACTCTCCCTGAAACTTGTAGTTTTGTGATTTAGATAAGGTCATAGCAAATTTAAGTGGTAAAACTTTTGAAAATATCTTTTCGTATTTAAAAATTTATTTTCGTAGATATTTTTTTAAAAATTAATTAATTTTTGCTTTTTATTTTGTGTATTGTTTCACAGAATAAAACTTTGAAAATATCTCTCAAATTTGTGAGCACTAGTATAACAACTAAGTTTAGAATATTTAATAAATTCTACAGTAAGTATTCATAGTCTAGCAATTTAAAATACTTTTGAAATTTACTTTTTAATAGCTATATTTTGTATCCTCAGAGTTGTTTTTAAAAGTTAGAAAATAAAATAAATAATCTCCAAGTTTATAATTTCTTATTTTGTTTGTTTACAGGGAGGGAGAATTTCGAAACTTCTATTCATGGGAAACAGCATAAAGTTAATCCCAAACGACTTCCGTTCTGGGAAAATGCTGTAAAAGTTGCAGAGAAAGCAATACCAATGAACAGACATGAACGGCAACTTTGCTTTACTTTCAAGTACTACGACAAAAAGGAGATGAAACGTCAACGAACAAAGAGCAAAAGCACAACTGAGGTGGAAACTGCTAACACCATAGATACATCAAGTAAAATTGAACCTAAACCAAACTCGGTCTTAGGAGTTGGTGAAGCATCAGCTAGAACTAGTGAGTCAGACACGGATGCTAATAATCGAATGAAAGAGGAGGGTAGCAAGGGTGTAAAACGAAAGAGAGTGAGAAAACAACATGCTGACGGTACACCCATTCAACTACCAATTGTAAACCAAAAGTCAAAGTGTGAAAATTGTGAAGAACCGCCAAAAAAGAAGAAAAATGTTAAGAAAGTAGATTTGAAAAGTGCAAAGGAAAGTTTTGTCCTTGATTTAATACCTCCTTCAGTTGAACAGATTATCGGAGATGAAACACCACCAAGATTGAATGGAGAATCTGCAGTCTTTCCTGTTAACGGAGAACTTTCCCCAGGTTCTGCTCTTAAACTAAAGATAAGAAAAATAAAACCATCAACAGAAGATTCACCAAACAAACGAAAACGTGGGCGACCACCAAAAGTAAAAGAAACTTTTGTCATTGTAAATGAAACTGTTTGTGAGTCACCACAAAGTTCAGAAGAACAAACTCCAGATGAAAAATTGCTTGGTTTGACAAATATTGTTAGTCCTGAAAAAGTAGAAGCAATTGACCTTCCTAAGACTCCTCCAGAACCAGTGTCGTCAACAACTGAAAAACCCAAGAAAAGGAAAAAGAAATTAGAGAATGAATTTCCTGTAACAGAATCTATAACAGAATGTGATAACTCAAATGAAGCTGTCGCTGTGGTTAGTGAAAAGAGTGAAAGTCAAATTGATGAAATTTCCTTAGAGGTTCAAAGTACCACCAACAGCAGTAGTACTGCCTCTCTATTGGTGGATGATGATGCTTCAAGCAGTAAAGGGTGTAGTAATGGCAAGAAAGACCGAGATGCAGTTTGCATAGTTTGTGAACAAGTTGATGATTTAATATTCTGTGAGGGAGTTTGCGGCAATGCTTATCATCCTGATTGTATTGGACTAAGTGGACCCCCAAAGGGAAAGTTTTTATGTGATGAGTGTACTACAGGCAATCATTCATGTTTTGTGTGTCGACAAACTGGCGATGTAAAACGCTGTAATCAATCAATGTGTACTAAGTTTTATCATGAAAATTGTTTGAAAACAATGAAAACTGCAAAATTTGAAGGAGACAAAATGTATTGCCCTTTGCATACCTGTAGTGTCTGTGTTGCAAATAATCGGAACACTTTTAGGGGAAAGCTAGTTCGATGTGTTCGTTGCCCAACTGCATACCACCAGGCAGGTTGTGTAGTAGCTGGATGTATTCCAGTCACTTCTCAGACAATGGTTTGTGCTAAGCATTTTTGGCCGACCAAAACCAAAGCTCATCATTCTCATGTCAACGTCAACTGGTGTTTTGTGTGTTCGATAGGCGGGACTCTTATTTGTTGTGAAAGCTGTCCAGCTGCATTTCATCCTGAATGTATTAGTTATGAGGGGATTCCTGAAGGACATTTTTTTTGCAAGGATTGCACAGAGGGAAAATCTTTACTTTATGGAGATATTGTGTGGGTCAAACTTGGACTATATCGGTGAGTACTGCACATTTTTTACAAGAATGAACACATCAAATTGCCTTATGTTTGCAATTTTTCTGAATACCCCTCAAATCATAGGACATTTTTTTTGGGGCTGTGGGCAGTTGCTATTTGATCAAACAGTTAGCATAGATTTTGCAGTTAATTTATATAGGAATGATCGAAATGTGATCACGATTTGGGGTTAAATTATGTTTACAGAAACTCTACCCTTGAAAACATATTTGAAACTATCTTAAGATTAACTATTTGTTACACTTACAGGTGGTGGCCTGCTCAAATTTGCAATCCTCGTGATGTTCCAACAAATATTCAGAACATGCGGCATCAGCCTGGAGAATTCCCTGTGCAGTTTTTGGGCTCCCATGATTATTATTGGATTCACAAAGGACGTGTGTTCAATTATCAGGAGGGTGATAAAGGCTCAAGTGATGCTGGGAGTAAGCACTTGGCAAAAATCTTCAAAAAAGGTGAATAAAAATTGTACTTAAATTCCTTCTGACCATTTTAATTTGTTAAAACGATTTTAGTCACAAATATGAAACTGACATCAATTACTTGGCCTGTTGTTACAACATTTTGATAAACTCATTACTTATTTCATTAACATTTAAATATGTTCATATTTTGGTTTTCATTGTTTTTCTCTTTTGATGTTGGCAAGTTGCTTTGAATTCTTAATTTTTGAATAAATTTGCAGTTTAGTCATGTTCCAGAAGTTCATTCATTCATTTTTTTTTTCATTCCATCTAATAAGTCAATTTGTGTTTTTGAATTAAGATATGTCCTTTTTATTTATTACAGCTCTATTAGAAGCAAAAGAAAAATATGAAGAATGGAAGAAGGTTCAAGAAAGCAGAGCAGAAATGGATTTGCAGAAAATGAACAAACGACTCTCAAAGAAGCCACCACCATACAAACACATAAAGGTTTTGATTTTTTCTGCACTTTAAACACATTTTTTAAACTCCTACAACTTGTTTTTCTATGAGTAACAAGTATGAAGAAATTTTTTTCTGAAATTTTTGTAAGAGCCATTTACGTATCCCCAAAACAACTCATCTTTTGAACAGAGCCTTAGCTTGTAAACCTCCTGCGAACCATTCCCTGCATTATTCATTGCAGTGGTATGTCAACCTCGGGAGGGAAAATAAACTTGCAGACAGATTCCCAATGCTTTGGAATAATATCATCCATGATTTTCTTCATCCATCCTCGATACATTCACACTTTCTTTTCATATTTCATCCATTAATCCATTCATCCCATATGCAGCATTCATTTACTTGTTCTTTTTTTCTAAGTTGTTTTGATAGAAGTATGGGAAACTGTCTGTATATTTAAGATTAAAACTTCAAGAATGTTAAAGTGTATTTAGCCTTATGGGGCATTGCCTTGTGCTTTATGAAGTTGTTAGCTATTTTATTCATCAAAACCTATCTCTATGTTTTTAAATTAATAACCTTAACGTTATTTAGCAGATTACAACTAAGGGCTAAAATATTCTTTATTTGTACTTTTAAACTTCTGAACAAATTCTATAAATAAATGTACTTCCACTTGCAATCACCACCATGATAAACATTTGTTACTTTTATTGCAGTGTAACAAGTATACAACAGCCCAGCGTTTTGTTATGGATCCTTCTGAGCTTCCAGTCTGTGAATGCTCTTTTGATAATGAAACACCTTGTGGGCCTGAGTCGAACTGCCTCAATCGAATGCTTCAGTTTGAATGCAACCCCAGCAAGTGTCTTTCAAAGGATAAGTGTCAAAACCAAAGATTTCAGAAGAGGGAGTATGTTGATTGTGAACCATTTAAGACCAATGGACGTGGATGGGGTCTTCGTGTTAATAAAGGTATATTTTTCATGAGGATAATATTCAGCAAGCCATCTTTTAATTTGGAAATTCAAAGTGATGGCTCTTGAGGCTCAAAAGTTTCTTTAAATGTGCATCCCACACCGAAAATAGTTAGTCCGAATTATGATTAAATCTGCATTTTTTGGGCAACATGATGACAAGACTGAAACATTGTATTAAAAGTAAGGAAATGCCATACATTTCTAGAGAGGTTAATTTGGAAAATCTTGCCATGTTTTGGTTTATAAAACTAGTTCGCTGGAGGATATTTGCGTATAAAAAGCTCACACAGGGCAGATTTTTTGAGACATGCCGTTTAACATAGGTTTCCGAGCGCTTCATTTCATTACGAATAATTTTATAGATTTTGAACAAAGGTTGTTGTATAACTTCCTCCAATAATAATACTTCCTCAGTTTCCCGCCCGCACTTTCTAAGCTCTGCTTACCCCTAGTGATATAGTATAATGTGTAATATGCCTGGACATATATCGGGGCTTAACTGTAGTTCACTCGCTAGGATTAACTGGTTTGTTTTCAATTTGTTTTAGAATACAAGAAGGGTACTTTTGTGATAGAGTATGTTGGTGAACTGATTGATGAAGCGACTTGTCGAGAAAGAGTGAAGAAGGGAGATGATGACACAAATTATTACATGCTAACCATAGATAAAGACTGTATTATTGACGCTGGACCAATGGGAAACTACTCTCGCTTCATGAATCACAGCTGTGATCCAAACTGTGAAACTCAGAAATGGACAGTTAATGGTGAAGTGAGAATCGGGCTGTTTGCCTTACAAGACATCAAAGCTGGCGATGAGATTACTTTCAACTACAGACTTGATAGCTTTGGTAAGTGTTGTGGCAATTACTTGGTGCATACATAACTCGGCCCTCAACAACGGTCTTATGAATACTTCTTACTGTTATGTCAAATTTCATTATAAGTAATTGCAAAAGTTCTTGTCCATTAACACTATACATAAAATCTGCCTATTGAGAAGATCATGTAAGAATTTGTGATCCTACCAACTATAGACTGAAATGTTTAATCACTGCCGTAATTAAGTAGAGTAAAAGTTGGCGTTTTAAGCATTAGTTCTTCAGAGCAACGACGAACGAACGTCAATCCTAATCCTACTCAAGTTTTGAAACCCTTCCCGAAATTTTTTTGATGTTTCTCCGGCTTCCGCACATTTTTCGTTATTGACATCAAGAGTTAATAGTCAGTGTTTTTCTCATGTTTCATGGAAATAGGAAACGAGAAGAAAAAATGCCATTGTGAATCATTAAACTGTAGTGGTTTTCTTGGTGTACGGCCAAAGACTCAGAACGCACAGCTACAAGAAAACAAAATAAAAAAAGCGGCCGAGAAGAAAAAGAAAAGGAAAGCAAAGAAAGTTGTGGTGAAAGAAGGTGAGTTGTAATAACTGACACAGGTTAAATGAATAGCTGCAGATATTTGGAAAAGATGAAGAAATACGAACAGAAATCCCCTTGCACACTTAGTTACTATTTGCTACTCTTCACAAATCAACTAAACTTAAAAAATATTGTTTCTGGGTGTTTTTCTTACTAAAACTTTTTAATTACTTAAAATAGGCCGATAAAGTAAGTTTTCAACACCTTTTATAACATAAATATTAAATATAATACTAGCAAGTAAATACTAAGCGCGGGTCCGTCTTTTAAATAACTCGACTCTCGTTTTGTTATGTTGATAATAAAATTAATTAATAAAGAAGGCCAAAACATAAAAATTTTATAAACTTCTTTATACTGCTTAAACAAGGTTTTATTGCAGAGTTTAAAAGATCCTATTAAGAGAAAAAAAACACTAAACTTCTTACCGTTCATATTTTATTTGCAAAAGGAAGGGGGGAGGGAGAGGGGCTGGTAGTGTTACAACATTTAATTAACCCCAGATTGAAATACTAGATTTTCCCGTAAGTTCTGTGAAGAGCTGACTTTGGAGTATTATCCTTCGTCGGAATCATGTTTCCCTAACGAAGAGGAAATGCTCGAAATGTCGCTGTCTTACAGTTGTTACGAAAGATCTAGCAATTCAACCTAGAGTTGGTTGGTTAAATAACGGCAAAAATTATGTTGAAATATATTTTGTCAAGCAATGATTTAAAAAAAGTGTAATCGGTTCCTACTTTTTCACCTGACATAAACAAAAGCTTGGTCATAGAAAATATCTTAAAGCCATGAAAAAAGCCTGGAAAAACGTACAGGGTACCCAGTTTTCTTTTCATTTATTCATTTTTCTTTTCATTTAAGAATTTCATTTGCCAAAATGTTCGTGTATTATAAACGTAATGTTTCAGATATCACTAACTTGTCGTACCTCCGTTATAAAAGATGGACGGCTTCTGAAAACTGATTTTAATTAGAATTAAAAAGAAAAACTAACCACGATTTTGCTTAACAATTAAGTCCATTTTCGTAACATTTAATTGCGTTTTTGTTTATTGTACCAGGCTGGTATCTGTATTCAAAGTTGGTTTTGTTTTGTTTTGTTCAATGATCATTTTAAAATTGCCAATTATAAATCGCGACATTGATGCAGTTTTTTTCCAAAATTTTGACGAAAAATTTTGAATTAGTTTCAGATGGCAAACGAAAACTCGAGCCGGCCACCCTACCAGACCCGCTTCAATCGATCGATACACCGCCTTTTGACTCGCCGCCAACTGACACGGCGGCGGAAAGCACTAGTCCTGCGCATGATTTAGACAGCAATACCTCTGACCAACCAGTAATGCTCGCGGGCACCTCTCCATTGAACAGCGTTCCTCTGCCGTGGAGTTACAGCCCCGTGCAAGTGATCTCTAAGCCCTAAACTGTTTGCCAAACATCCAAGGTGTGCCATTCAAAATTATTCTTATTGTTTTAATTACCAAATCAACATAGAAATTCCCAAAAGATTACAACCGGACAACATTTGCTGTTTTCTTTTTTCGATCATTTATTAATAAGATTCCGTTTGACACGAAAATTTTTTTTTGTCGCACCAGAAAGAATCAAAATTAATAGTTATTCATTTTGGTGACAAATATTTTCATCTGGGGTCGAGAAGAAGTTTAGTTGCCGTTGGTGTTTACACAAAGAAGTTAACTTCAAAAATTTACAGTACAATCTACTCTGCTTCTCGCATCAAACTTTTCTCAACTTATTTGCTCAAATGATTTTTGTACCAAAATTAAAACATTAAAATTCATCCAGACAAGTAATTTTTCACAAACCCTGAAATTAAATAGTAATTTTTTTTTGTGAGAGCTTAAATGTTAATACCTAAAAGTCTGTGCCAAACAAGGAATCTTTATAATGTAACATATTTCCAGCAAATGATAATATTTATATTAATAATAATGATAATAATAATAATATCAATAAAAATTATGATGATAATAATAATAGTAATAGTAATAATTATAACCCAACAGAAACTTAATGAATAAACAAAGTCTTAATATAAATTCATCGGGGATTTATAGTGTCTAATAAGTTTAATCATGCATATATAATATATCCTGTTTAAATCACGTTACTATAAAAGAGCACACAAGATTCCCTGCGACTCTGAGTTTCGTGCGTTAAGCACTCATCAGGCAGATTTAAATCTTGCTTAACGCACGAAACTCAGAGTCGCAGGGAATCTTGTGTGCTTTTTTATAGTAACGTTATTTACAGCTCTACACGCATGTGTATCGAGCACTGTTTAGACACGACAGCTACCATTTTTTAATACTATATCCTGTTTAAATCACATATTTTTTACTTGAACTGGAACTAACCGTAGAAAACTCGAAAAGGTGTTCATTTTTGCCGTTAATTATTCATTTGTACGTATTGTTTGTGATAGATCACGAAGACGATTGTTTTATATGCGGCGACGGAGGCGAGTTGGTGATGTGCGATAAAAGCGGGTGTGCAAAGTGCTACCACCTCGAGTGCCTGAAGATTGAGGAAAAACTGCGCGGAAAATGGATGTGTCCATGGCATTTCTGTGACGACTGTGGAAAACGGGCAGCGGTATTATGCTCTGAATGCCCCAATTCCTTTTGCCGCGCTCACGCCGAGGGCCAAATTACGAACGTGGGGCCTGAGCAATATTTATGCGGTGATCACATCCTAACACAGAAGAAAGTTTCCTGTTCCGCGAAAGAAGAAGAATCGCCTTCTACGAAGTCAGAACCAATTCAATGCGAAATGCTTGAAGGATCATCAACGCAGCTTAAATGAAAAGGGAAACTCATATCAGTACATTTGTCAGTTATCATTTTAAAAAACTTACCGCTTTCTTCTTTTCAGTTTTCAATCTTTTAAAATGTTTCCATATTTCATACGTTTCATTTGTAAATAATCCCGAGGAGAAAATTTCAGGTTCACCGATAAATAGAACTTCTCGTTAAAATCGAAACACAAGTTTTTATCACTGATACTCGTTTTTCTTGATAACAGAAAGATATCGTGGTTTCAATTCAACAAATGAGAAAACGAAAGGAAGAACACATCAACGAAAAATTTTTGGCATATCAAGAAAAAAAGCGTAGTAATTTTAAGCTTTTCTCACTTACTCGAAGAATGCTGTTTAAAAAAGGTTTTGAAGTTGTTCGACGATTAGATACAACACAAATTTAGTCAACTAGTGGCTGAAAAGTATTAGTTACGGTGAGGATCATAAAAATTCCAATCTCGGTCATCTAAATTACGCATTTTCCGACTTAGTTCGGTTGAATAGTTTTTAAAATATGCATGTCGGCGAGTTGGTAAAACCCTTTAATTTAAATTAACTCTAGGTTGGAATGTTTGATCATCACCGTAAGTAGATTAAGAAGCACCGTTCGAAACGTTAGCTTCTAACTGTACTTATGGCTTTGATTAAACATTCTATCTAGAAGTAATGAACCTATCAATATTAAGCCCCCAGAGGGAAAAGCCGGCCAAAGGGCAGGGATTAGACCAATGTGTATTGCCCTAGGGTCGGATATTTGTCATTTATGCTCTGCCACAGGGTGGGGAAATTTGACAAAATTATGACTTTTGATCATCAGATACGTCCCAGGTTACGTTTTATTTGATTTTATATAGTCAGCCCGATGGTAGGGCATTTGATAGAAAAAAATGAGAAAATTTCTAATATCCCCCAGCCTTCCCCCCTGGGGGCCTAACATTAATAGGTTTATAATTAAATCAATAGTTTTCGACTCTTAACAGAAAGTGTTGGCCGTTAAAATTGTTGAAACAATAAAGGTTTTCTGAATACACTCTTTAAGACAGCGAAATAAATGGTCGGTTTGAAGAGTTTCGGTACTGGTTTAATAAATAGGAAATCTTGGTTCGCGTGAAAGCAAGTTTCGGCTGGAACATGTATCGTTTATAAATCGTTCTCACTGACTCGTGACCGGCATAAAAAAGAGAATGGAGATGGTAATTTTAGAATCATTGACTTATAAAATGTAAAAAAATTACTAGACTGAAGTGAGTTTTCACTCTAAACTCGTTTTTATTGAGGTTGTAAAGTCTTTCTTTTTGAATTTGAATCGAAAATGTAGAAACTAAAGAGCTAAAACTCCGACAAACTGTTCGTAGTTTTTGACAAGAATTTAGATAGGTAGTCAAAATGGAAGTATTAGCGTATATAAGAAATTGCAGTCCATATTTTATTCTGTCGATAGGTCTACCGAAATATTTGACTTTACTTTACAGTTGTAAAAGTTTGTATCAACTTTATTATTTCTAACTGGGTATTTATTACTGTTATTGTAAAGAAAATATTCATAACACCTTATTAAAATCGCCATGGAGTGAAATGATACTGACTAGTCAGCAAATTGGAGTGCGTTCAGCGAAACTGTTTTTCGTAATTTAAATGTTTCACACTTTCGTAGCTTTTCATTACAGTTTTTCAAATGGTAAATTAGCGAGCGATTGAAGCAAGAACTTTTTAAATTTTGTAGTGTTTTATCTTGCCTATTGTAGCTTGAACCTATGCAAAAATAAGGGATTTTAACTTTTAAAGCACTATTATACAACAAGCGTAGTTCAAACGTGGACGCTCGAAAAACGAGAAGGACATTAGAATAAATCTTTATTTATAGTGCTTGCTCACTCTCGGAAAAAATATTTGATCTGAGATTAACTACCTTTAAATTTTTTTTTTCAACTTTCTGTTTCTTTTTCTCATGGACAATGGAGTAATATTTCTACCTCAACCAGGGCCACAGTACAAGATAAAGAAAATATTTTCTTTATTACTGTTGTAACCGCAGAACAACTTCGTGTCATAGCTCTGACCTATACATTTTTATTAAAACTTAATTTAAAGAACAAAGCTTGTTTTAGTTGTGGAAAATCTGTTGCCTGCTAACAGAAGTTTTTTGTTGCAGGGGGAAAATATGAGTTTTTCCTGCGGTTAGAAACTTCTGCTGACAGGTCATGGGGCACGGCATTAACAACCTTGAAAGTCATGGAATTTTACCAGGCTCGTTCATCTTCAGAGAAAGGGATCTCTAAAGATAAATTATAAACAGAACAAATGCCGGACGAATTAGATGCGCCGAGCGGGAATCGAACCCACGACTCGCTGATTTCATGACTGGTGCTCTACCACTATTAAAACTACCGAGGCAACTACAGTGGGATGGGTATGTCGGGCTCGTATGTGGGTTTTTGAAAGTCATGGAGAGTTGGAAAAGGTCTTGAAAACTAAGGCTTGAACTAAAAGGATACGGAGCTTGCTAAATCCTTTTCCGAGCCTAGTGGCCCAATGGAGCCGGCGCTTATCTCCGGTTTCCGTAGTGTTAAGCAGATGAGAGTCCTTGACTCCCCCTGGACGGGACACTAA
>JAOEHV020281861.1:0-12008 GCA_025447995.2 Isaurus tuberculatus | reverse complement strand
GTCAAAGTTTTTGGTGTGCTTTATGAATTCATAAAGCACACCAAAAACTTTGACATGCTATTGTTTCTCTTTTGAATAGAATGTATGCATAATGAATGTATGGGGTAGTACAGAAATTTTACCTTATTTACTGCATATAATTTATAACTAATGTAGGAGATACGTTACAAAAATTTTACAACCAGGATTCTTATAAGTTAATTTTCAGTAGCATTTGGGGTAATACAAAGTACTGTATTAAAAATATAAAGCACAACCTTAAGAAACTGGAAACGTCTGGTTAGCCAAGTTGGAAAGGTGAAAGTCTGCTGTGTGGGAGGCCAGGGTTCGATTCCCGGCCGGACCAACACTTAGGGTCTTAAAATAATTAAGGAGAAGATGTTGCTTTTGCTCTAACATCTGCAAATGGTTAGACCTTCGCGTCTTCTCAGATAAGGACGTTAAATCGTAGGCCCTCGGAGACCTTCTCGTATAGCTTACCCGCTCAAGGTTCTCCGTCCACCTAAGAGTGGTAAGAAAATCTATATCTATACAGTTACTTGTACCAAACACCTCGACAGAAATCATGCAGTTAAACAGTAAAATTATTAAAGTAAGTTAAAAACTGAATAGGGCACCTATATAATCAAAACTAACAAAACATGTCAATTACAGTTAAAATCCGGAACCATGACAAAAAGTAATTGTCAAATATTTGCACTTCGACTTACCTCCATCTCCGCCGCACGAAGTTGTCCAAAGAATATCTTCCTCATCAGCTTTCCAAGAAGTATAACAAAAACGAAAGCTTGAATGTACAAGACCTACAAGACGTCATGTCAATTACAATAAGCAAATAACTCTTTAGGTAATTTTGTCAGAGACATTCAAAGCAATATGTTAATTATAATATAACACATGTCACTAAAAAGAAGAAAACAGATATCCCAGAAAAGTAAGTTGCTACCCACCGCCATACTTGGGTTAGACTTTGTCAAATAAACCACCGAAGGATAAAACTGATGTTTTTGAAACCAAGCATTCGCGATAACAGCGCCAGTCAATGCCATACTGGCTGCCGTTATTACAAACGCTCGCATTTTCATTTGTAAAAATTTAAGTTCACAGCCTTAGTCTTAAGTTCATGGGCTAAAACATGAGCTATTAAAAAGGTAACTTTCTTGGAAAGTATTCGACGGAAAGTAATAAATAAACACGTAGGGAAATTCCGTGGCTGAAAATGACTGGTGGACCACAAACGGTCGAGAGTAAGCTGGGAATGAAACACGTCTGCACATCCGGGAAAATTTAAAGAAAATTCTGCTGACAACCTAAAAGCGCGGGCTCATTAGTACGTGGATTACACAGTAAGTACTACACAAAGTCACTAGAAAGAGTTTATCTCAAAATATGGAGGAAGAAGAGAATTCTTTAGATTGTGGAAGGTATATTTCTAGCCAGCCAGAATCACTGCTTTTCCCGAGTGTGAGAAACTATGGCAGCACTCAGCAAAAGATTCAAAATGCAAATGGTAAATAGTAGGTTTGGTAAATTTGATTTTAAATGTTGGTTCGAAAAGCCAACCACAAAAGACTCAACACATTTGAAAATATTATTACGCTTATTGTGGTCGAGTTTGTACCACGTAGTTATTTAGCAACCAACGTTTTTAGGCAATCTTCGCGGTTATGTATTAAATTTAACCAGTTGCGAAAGAGAAGCTTGAAAAAGAAAACTGTTGAATGAAGCCTGAGTTTTTTTTTTCAAGTTTATCAACACATTTTGTACCTAAAATTTGAGTAATTTTTTTTAGAAACTCCCCCTGATTGGCTGAAAAACTCAAGTTATGATGTTGATTGCTCTGCTGCAATATTTGAGAACAGAGGTGTAATTATTTATGAAGATATAAAGAAAGATGATCAACCATTGATCAAGAGCTTTGAAAGCATTTACAGTGATGAAGGAGTAATGACTATCCACCATTCTCTTGAATCTGCATCAAGTGATAACAGTGAAGTTGACATCTTGATACATCACAAGAAAAAGGAAAAAAGAAAGAAGCAAAAGTCCCACAAGCATAAACATAAAAAGAAAGAAAAAAACGAACCAAAAAAATTAAATAGAATTTCCCCTAAGGTTCCAGAAGAGTTGATGAGCAAACCAGATGTTGTGTGGATAGACGATGTGAACTTTGCACCTGATGAAGCATTCAGATTTTCCACAAAACCAGACTTAGACAATCGAATGTATGACTCTTTGTACAGATTAGATGTTGCTTTGTACAAGCTTAAACCTAGTGTTGTGTGCCTGGGACTTAAAAGACATCAGGCAGTCCAACTTTTTGAACAGAGAAACAAAAATAAAAGAAAAATCCAAGAGGTATTACGGTATTGGAACAAAAAAGATTGGAGTTCTGAATCTGAAATGATCAGTGCTAAAACAGGAGGATTTTCTAACAGCCTGAATTCAAATAATTATTCATACGTACCTTTGCAATTGCCTGAAAAAGCTCCAGATTCAGTTAGCAGTCTGAACTCTGACATTTCAGGATCTGACGACATTAATTCAAGCTTAGAAAATCCCATCTCACAAAGAACAGAAGAGTTCAATAGAATACTTCGTGAAAATCCTCATGATATTAAGACATGGCTTGACTTGGTTAATTTTCAAGAAGAGGCAATTTTACAGGGAGAAGCACATAAGGTGCATTTCAGTGATGCCAGAAATGAGCAGACAAAAAAAGTATCTGCTCTTGTTGTTGAGAAAAAAATAGCCATTTTTGAGAAAGCTCTGGAACATAATCCAAACTCTCTTGAGCTCATCACAGGTCACTTTCAGCTTTGCAATGCAGTGTGGACTCCTGAGAAGTTGTTGGAGAGATGGAAAAAGATCATCTTTATACATCCCAACAAAACATCATTATGGAAACAGTACATTCATTTTGTTCAATCAAACTTCTCACTCTTCTCATCTGGCAAAGTTGTGAGTGTGTATCAAAAATGTCTTGAAACTTTATCATCTATTAAGGAGGGGAAATTCACTTCTCACAAGTCAGAAGGTGATTTAGAGTCTGACATGTTGGATCTGTTTGTGCAATTGTGTCATTTCATGAGGCAAGCAGGTAAACTTCATCTGGCATAATAGTTTTCATTAGAATTTATTTAGTATTGATGTGAACAAAATATATTATCATTGCGTTGATATACCAACAAAAGGTTTCTTGCTCTAAACAGCTGTTATACTAAATTTATAAAGCTAATTTGATAAGAGTCCTGTTTGCTGGTACAGATATACAGGTCACAGTTTTGAATTCTCTTAAAGTCAATTTTTTTTTTGTTTTTCTTTTTTAGATACTGAAATAACATATTGCTGATGACTTTTTACTGTGACATGGTCAACCTTATTTTTTTATAACTTTCTGTACTACAAACTTAGCCATAATTTTAATCACAGCTATTAACAGTGCTTACTTTCTTACTCATACTTACTTCCTGTTATGCCTCCTGGTATGTAATGTAGCAACAAAAGACCTCCTTTCCTGTCTGTTTTGGGCCTTTCTCAGGATGGTACTCCATGTATGTCCCATTGCTTTCATCTCTGCCTCCACCGTTCTGCACCAGGTATTTTTTTGGGGTACCCTGTTTCTCTTCCCCTCTGGAGTCTATTGCAGCGCTGTTCTTGTGTTGTCATCCTTATTCCTTCTGTGGACATGCCCTATCCACTTCCATCTCCGATGGGATTGCCACCTTATAGTGGTGGGGCTGTTTGCACATCCCTATGACCCTTAGAGCCGTGTCAGCTGGAGTCTTAAATGCTTGGTAGGGCCAACCATGCCAAACAGGTCAAAGGTTAGGGTCCTGACAAAGAGCGATCCCCTGGTCCTCCAGCTTGGTGGCTTTGCATAGGGCTAACAACCCAATCCCCAAAAAGAACTGTTATGGGAACAGCAACAAATTAATAGTGCTGTGATTCCTTAAATGATTTATTTACTAATAATTTTCTTCCCCAGTCATCTCTCTCCAGTGTACAAAATTAATTGTAGACAAGTGGGATGAATTTAAAAGAGTGCCCCCCTCCCATAGACTGAAACACTTTAACTATGACAGCCTTTTAGGTCATTCAATTACATGATAAATAATGTATTAAAATTGACATATAATAAATAAAAAAATGTATACTTGTCTTGTTTCTGCTGTGAACCTTTCTCCTGCAGATGTATTAAATTCAGTTGAAAATTCAGGATAACCTATTAGAATTGAAACAACTGTAAAATTGTATAAACTATAATAATTTTATTGGTTTAATTATTAATTTTTAATATTGTCTGTGACTATTTCCAAAAAAAGGGATGTGTTTCAGTTATGTTTCCCAAAAGCCAATAAAATAAGGACAAATCTAGATAAATTACTTAGTAAACTAGCCTATGAACTAAAGGAGTTTTTATTTAATTTCTTTTTTGGCAGGACATACAGAAAAAGCATTCTCCAGTTTTCAAGCCCTTGTTGAGCTGTCTTGCTTCTGTCCAAAGAACCTAGAAAAAACTATGCCATTAAAAGAAAAAATTGCATTCTTAGAAACCTTCTGGGACAGTGACGTACCAAGGTCTGCTCAACACTACAAACATTTTAAGATTTATTCCTAAAATTAATCTACTTTTTCATTTTGGGGCTCTGGAATTTTGCTAAAGGCCAGCTGCGAGCAGAACGATTTTTGTGTGAATTGTTTTTAAAACGGGTACTGGAGTGTGTTGCTGAGGAGGTACACTGTGTATTTTAAATAACTTGATCATTCCCCCAAGTCAGGGCTTTCAGAATATTTTCAAGTAAGCCCCTGCCCAAAAACTGTTGCTGTCTTACTAGAACTTTGATTAACTCTAGAGGATGCTTTGGGTAAATCTTGTTTTAGTTTTTCTAAAATGCTGACTACTAGTACAGACTTCCAAGATGATTATAAGAAAAGAAGTATATTATATTTATAATGAAAAAAAGCTCTGTATACAGCAAATATTTACACTTCTTCAAAACCAAGGAAACAGAGTCAATGTAGTTAAAGCAGCCTTTTTTTATTTCCCCCAGGTATACCGGTAGTTAGATTTCGTGTTGAACACTGAGTTGCCTTTTGCTCTACATTAAGCTAAGTTATGCTAGAAAATTTTAATGGTGTGGTTGTGACAACTGTAAAAATCTCTTAATTATCTTTTGCTAGTCCCTGACTCAGCTATGTAAGTTGAATATTTGAGCTACCTTCTTTTCTGCCAAAGTTGACTCAGCTTTCCATCAAGATTAGTAAAATGAGTGACAGCCTCTGTGGGAAGCTAGCCTGAGATAGATTAGTCTCCCATCCAGGGGGAGTTAGACTCATTGGTAAATGGGCCATGGGCCACTATGCTTGAGAAAGAATTTAGTTTTCATGGACAATGGTGACATAAACATCTAGGTCTAAAAATCCAAAGTGCTTTGCTCAGTCAATGGTAAATCCATCTTTATCAATAACACAGATTTGGTGACAGTGGTGCAGCTGGGTGGAAGAACTGGATGGATTCTTCATCTATTAGTGAAACTTCGTCATCTTTTCCTGACATAGATATTGCACAAGCTTTTAAAGCATCTGATAAATCATTTCATGAACAATCTGAACAGAGTGAGGAAAGCGACATGCTAATTAAGAATATGCCACAGTGGCAGGCCTGGCTAAGGGTGGAAACTGCAAGGGAGAACAGTCACTGGAAACCATGGCAACCAGACAAAGAAGCAGGTGAAACAGAAGAGGACTGTGAAGATCCAGAGAGGCTGGTCTTGTTTGATGACATCAGCTCTAGCTTGTTCAGCGTTAGCTGCCTTGAAAACAAATTCAGACTCATTCTTCACTTTCTGATATTCTTGGGAGTTCCCCTTCCATTAAACACTTCCTCATCAAGTTCAGAAGCTATCTTGTATTTAAATACATGTTTAGAGACCAGACAGCAAATCGTAAAGTTTTACCAAGGGCAGGGATTAGGCTTGTGGAGAACTTGCAAATGGACAAGTGGTCAGCTTGGAGACAAGTGGCCACCACCACATCTTGTTCACACAGTAAGGAATGTATTTACACAGTCACTGAGTATCTTTGATGGAAGTCCTAAGAGTTTTCTGATCACAATGTGGATTTGGTATGAGATGGAAATGTGGCAGAAAGAGAACAAGCCAAAAACAAAAAAACTGATTCTCAAGGATGTCCGAAAACTTGCAAAATCCTTTTTAAAATTGCCATCAAACAGGTATAAATAAAGCTTTCAATTATTAAAAGGCCGTAACTCCAAAAACATGTCACTCATTCAAGCCATCCATTATATTTAAAAAAATTTGTTGGGAATGGTTTTTAAATTGAAAATAAAGGTTTTTTGTTTAGGCTGAAAAATTTTGCTCTTCACAGAATTTAGAAGAAACAAAATTTATTTGTTCATTTTTACTTTCCAACATACCTATTGGAAAACCTGGCAGCTTGCTCCGAGCTGGACTCGTTCTCATGTCTCCCAGTTTTCTAGTCTGGCCTGCTAACCACTACACAATCAGAGACTATTTCACTGGTAATGTAAGAGATTACTGAAGTGCTCAGTATTCAAAGGTGTGGATGTGAGGATCTTGGTACAACCTTTTCTTTTCTTGAGCATATCTCTGCGTCTAAAACCTTAGACAAGGTGTCTGTAACTGAAAATAGAGTGGATTGTATGCCAAAAGACTATTAAGCACTTCACTAATTGGTTTCATAGCCAGTAAGGTATCATGTTTTTTTATGCTTCAGTGACTGAAAACTAAGTGAAGAAACAAATGCTTTACAAAAAAAAAAAGATTTATATCGAATTCGTCAGATGGCCTTAATTTTTTCTTTTTCAAGTTGTTTGAAAGATTCAAGTTTTATTTAGAAATCATGCGTAAGTCCTACTCAGTAAAAGAGTAAGTCTACTTGTCTTGCATTTTCATTTTGCTAACTCAATGGTAAACTCAAAGCAATAAAGATATTTGTAGTCAATATTTAAATTATTTCATTTTAAACAGAAACGACCTTCAAGTATGGCAAACGTATGCTGAAATAGAATGGTTGACTGGGAATGTTGCTGAAGCTCGTAGGATTCTGGATTCTACTCTTGCCATGAGCTGGGACATAATGTCACAGAATGGATGTGCAAGGAGCACTGTTACCTCATTATTCAGGTGATTTTGTGGTACAAGCCAGTGTGTTTCTTAAGCACGTACACCGGTAAATTGTACCGACGTTCCCCGACGGCCGTACCGGTTTTCCCCAACTCGAAAGTTCAAAATAATTCTGGGGATGTCCCCAGACCTCTCTAGATACTTGAGCATTTGGCGCGTGATGACCTCGTACCCACTCCAGGTGTACCTACTTTCCCACTTAGTGTACCCCACTTCTCAAGCCTAGAGAAACACACTGCAAGCGGATATTAATGTAATACAGATGATAATGATGATGATGATGAAAATGATGAGGATGATGATGATGATGAAAATGATGATGAAAATGATGATGATGATGATGATGACCAATGGTGATGATGATGAAAATGACGATGATGATGATGGTGATGATGATGATGATGATGATGATGCTGATGAAAATGATGATGATGATAATGATGACCAATGGTGGTGATGAAATGAGATGAGTTGATTTGATTGATGGTGGTGGTTGTAATGATTAGTGATTATTATGTGTGAAGATGGCAATGAAAGATATACACTTTAGGTTAAACTCGTCAGCATTCCATTGTATTAAATAAAAGGCTTTGACTTTTTAAACAGGGGCTATGCTGAACTTGAAATTGGTCTGGTTAGGCCAGAGTGTTCTGCTTCTCACTCTAAAACTTTGCAAAGTGAACACAATCGAGCCGTGCATATCCTCATATGTTTTGCTGAAGGTGAACAATTTAAACCCTTTGGGGGAAGTGAGCCGGCATCTCCAATTCGGATTCTCAAAGCTCAAAAACAGTTTGAGCAGTTGATTTTGCATGTTGTCCAGGATTTCCAGATTGAGAAATCAGAAGATAATTCAACTTCACCTGTTCCAGGATCAAGTGGTTGTATCAGAACAGGTAGTCTCTTGGTTCACTTGGTTGCGTGCCATGCAATGTTTCAGTACCTTACCTTGGGTATTAAAGAAATGTGTCTTGTCTTTGATCACGTCTTGGCAGCAGTTTCAAATGTTAAACCTTCACCGTGTAGTACGAAGGCACTTGACCTTGAATTAATTTGGACAGCATATGTTCGACTCTTGAAGTACCATTCCGAGAGACACGCCATGCCACTGAAGGATGCTCGCAAGATTTTATTGGCTGCACTCGAAAGCTTTCCTGAAAATCCAGAGTTTCTTTCATTTTATGTTCAGCTGGAGGCTAAATCAAATGTTTCTGGGAATATTCGAAGGTTCTTTGATAGGAATATCCACGCAGCTGCTTCTCCAATACCGTGGATTTTCTCTCTTTGTTACGAGCAAAGCAGATCAGAAACAGTACAATCAGTTACTGAATGTTCTTTAGAGATGGCAAGGCTGCAGGATGGAGCTCAAATTGATGCATGCCAGTCATGTTGCACGACACTGCCAATTACAGGTATCACTCATAGGCAGAGGTCTCTGTTCGACAAATCGTCCACACACCCCAGTGCTCAGCGATGTGTGGCCATGTGGAGGATGTACATTGAGTTTGAGGTATGCTCCTTGTATATCATTAGCAGGCCCATACACAGGAATTTTGCTGGGGAGGTGCGAACAAAATTTTTTGGAACCAACTCCTCCCCCCAACCCTTAGATACAATCATTTTCCTCTCCTAAAAGGCTTGGAAAAGTAAGAGAAAAAAGTTTTTTGTGCTGGACACATTGTTTTCATAAGCAAATATGTATCATCGTCATCTCAAGTGTTAATGAAAATGTGAGCTCATAACGGAATCTAGAATGCCGAACTTATTGTATCAAACACATACATATATTCATTAATTTTATACTCGAGTGGACTTTTGCGGACATTTGCGGCCGTTGGGGGGGGGGGGCGTGCCCACCCCGCGCACCCCCCCCCGTTTCTTGCGTACGGGCCTGATAAGAGTATTTAGATTGTCCTACTGTCAATAGCCACAAACCTCAAACTATTACGCAAATCAGGTCCTTCCGTCAGGTAAGACATTTACGGGTCTCGTTTGCCTTGGAAGAGCAGGTGCTAGCAATTTGTGAAATGCGGCAAAGTTTTTATATAATTTTAATGTATGCAGCTAGTTTAAGGCCTCGAACTGAATCTAAGGAAAAAGGACTGTTTCTAATGCTATTTCAAGTGCAGTGTTTATTCTTAAAAGGCTGGTTAATTAAGTATCCTAACCTGGTTGGATTAGTGTCCCATCCACTGGGAGTCAATGTCTCACTTCCATATACCCTACAGAGACCTTAAACAAGCACAGGCTCCCATAAACCAAAAAATATAAAAAAGAGTTTTAGGTTATTTACCAAACTGCAGTAATAACTTAAATATTACAACATAACGAGCAATGCTTTCGCCATCAATGAGGCTTACAAGCAGGAAAAGATACTCAATGTAACTATTCATTAAGAGATTGGTACGTTTCGAAAAGCAAAGTTTTATAATAATGGTGATGAGACATTAAATACAGCCATTTTCCTACATTATATGCACAGTTGAAGTTTGGATCTCAAGAAAGAGCGAAAGCTGTATTCTATCAAGCGCTTCAGCATTGTCCATGGGCAAAGGTAGTACATTGTGGTATATTTACTCTATATAGTGTTTTGCTTATATCTAAACCTCTACTTTACTCATCGTCATTGACTTCTCGCCGCCAATTAACGTATATATTGGCCAGCCTACCGCTATAGCCTCTGTCCCAAGTTTTTCAAACATTCAAAGCAAATTATGTTTAGATTCACAAGGAAAAGAATTTGGAATCTTCGAAGGGATTATTTAAGCAGAAGTTGTACGACCCCCGGAAATCTTGGAATTCTTTGGAACCCCTGCAAATTTTGGAAACCCCTAGAAATCTTGGAAAGTCATGGAAATCTTGGAAACCCTGGAAATCTTGAAAACCTATTTTCGTAATATATCAAACACGAGAGACGGTGTTTTATCACATTTCAAAACACTGAAAAGAGAGTTGAAAATACGACGCGCAGCGGAGTATTTTTGACGAAATTCGAGGTGTTTTGGAAATGTGATGAAACACTGTCTTGAGTATTTGATATATATTCTCAATCGAAACTAAAACTAAGGAGTAAACGAAGAAATAAAATCGTAAAAATATATGCTAATTAAGACCACATTTTAAACCATGATCACGATTATGATTTCTTTTGTTTTAACTTCATGAATTATTAATGAGTTTGAGAATTCTGTTTAAAATACTACTTGCTTGTGTTTGTTTTAAGGTGCTGTACCTGGATGCCATCAGACACTTTCCTGATGAATTACAGAGTATAATTGATCTCATGGAGGAGAAAGAGATCCGTGTGAGAGTTCCTTTGGAAGAACTACAACTGTTGATGAATTGATATTTGTCAGCTTGGAAGTCTCAATAGGAGATGAACCTCGCTTGCTATTTAATTACTATTTGAAACTTTTAAATAAAGATATTTCGTTCGAAGCATCATATAATGCTTACTTGCACTCATTGTTTGACCTCTCGCCCCTTCTCATCGCATGTCACGAAAATAAAAATGTAAAACCTTCCAACTGTTGTTGCGTTCGACGAAGGAGAACCCATCCTATCTTGCCGTTGCTCGCGGGCTCAGGCTAGATGCCATCCTTCGTTGAGGGATTTTCGTACGGGCGACCGACCGTCTAAAATGCCTCGACTTCGTGCGACCTCATGCGACCGTGGTGGCTTGTTAACTAATATTGATCAGCTACGTTTTTCTACGTCGTCGGTCGAACGCACTCCCCTAATTTCCAATTACATATTATAAAGATCTAATTTACAGTAAATGAGAAAAAATTAAAACTAGGGAATAATAACAAATGTCGGTCAAACTGTCAGCACAAAAACTGTTTTCGCCCGCACTTCCTAACCTTTGGTTATTACTAGTTACTAGTTGTAATAAATTTAGGTAGATATTTAATTAGTTTGAATACGAGACCTATAGTACACTGTGTTGAATTATCTTCCGAGTGAAAGAGTAACCGGATTTAATTTGGACGATCACTCAACAGAACTTTTATAGGTAGATGTGTAATGAACGGATAGTGCCACGGTGAACAAACAAGAAAGATTGATAGGAATGGTTTCAGAAATCGAACCAACTGGATACGGCATATATCTTTCTTCTGTTGTTGAATACCGCTATTAAACAGTAATACGCAGTCGACACTCGATAACTCGAATCTTGCGGTAACTCGAACCAAGATCGATTTCCCTTCGGTTTCTGTAAAACATTTACACTAACTTTATACCCGGAACTCAAACCCTCGATAACTCGAACCAAAATCGATTTCCCTTCGGTTTCTGTAAAACATTTACAGTAACTTTACCCCCGGAACTCAAAGCCTCGATAACTCGAACCATAGTTAGTAGTTTGTTCGCTTGTTCAAAACAATTTTTGCTTCCCCTCGGGTCTTTCTTTATATAACTTTTATATGCTCGATAGCACAAACCCGCTGTCCGTCAATACCTATACCATACGGGTCTCTCCTGATTTTTTTGCTCAGTTTCATGGTACGATACATTCTGATTTCTACAGTAATGATGAATCGATCTTTATTTCATCAGTTCAATATAATTACAAATTGCTATCAGAAAAAACATAAAATGATGAAGTGGTGAGGAAACTACTAAAAAGCATATGCTGCTTATTGGACATAATCCCCTTTACAATAATTCTGTTGATAATTAAATATTTATTGTTACAGCCGTTGGGCTTCTCTAATCTTACTGTTATTAAAGATTAAGATGTCCATAGTATGAATAGAGAAACAGTAAATATGCGTTATTGAACAAGCGTGAGGTCAAGATGGCTGGATATTGGCCAAGTTCTTTTTTTGCGTTATT
>JAOEHV020281760.1:0-12010 GCA_025447995.2 Isaurus tuberculatus | reverse complement strand
ATTTATAAATAAAATCATTCTTGAAAATGCGGTTATGAAGACTGCGAAACGTCGAATTTCTGCGTTAATCTTCATTTTAAAAACTTTGAGAAAATCGACATTGATACGTTGTTTGTTTCAAATTATGGTTTCTGCTGATCAAAGCTTTGTAAAACATCAAAGAGAAAATATTTGTTATCCTGTAATAAGTATTGTGTTTGGATTCGGAATTTTATTATGCCATGAGAACAACATAATTAATGTTATATCAAAAAGAGGATAGGATAGTTATTAGGATTATTTTTAATTTTTTAAACATAAGATCATTCGAAGACGTCTTGTTAAGAGTTCTGCAAAATGGAAGGGAGGAAAGCAACTAAAGGTTAACAAAGAAATCTGTACACAAATTCCTTCGTATAGACACTGCGACATTTCATTGATGTTACTTGATTTAGCGTTGAACTGCCCATTGTGTTCTCTCTGGTTTTGTCTTTGTGTTTCTTCAGTTGACTGCAGCTGAATTTTTTTTTTCCATTATTTTCACGATGAAACTTGAATATCTTTTGATTTCGTTCCAGTACCGGGGATGTTGGAATATGAGTCAATCCCGGGTGTATCCAGCTCCAAGCCGTTCGGAGGTCGAACACGTGCCCACGCTGATATTACTGTCAAGTCAATTACCAAACAGGTGATGGTTCAAATGATTATATTATATATTAACGAGATAAATAAATTATTGAAGGTAGTATCATATGAATTACATTTTACCAGTGCAGAGGTATCGTGGACACTTCAGCTTTTTTTAGTCAGCTCAAGAAATTCAAATACTATTGGTTACCTCATTCGTGAATTTTACGTTTGATTTTTTTGAAAAATTACAATTTTGCTAATGGCCCCGTGATTCGTTCTATTTAGTTTTACTTTGGTCCTCTTGTTAATTGTCCCTACATTGTTTATGATAGTAGTAGTAATAATAATAATAATAATAATAATAGTAATAATAATACTTTTAAGCATAAACTAACTTAAGTGCATTTGTGACGTAATGGTTTTGAAAGTTATTTTTAACTATGCACTTACAGTCAACTTTACTGTTTCGATAATATGAAGATGAAGTTGAAGTACTTACATAAAACTGCCCGATGTCTGTGATATAATATTCAACGCAAATAATTTATGGTCGCTCATTTTTCATGAATTTTTTTCATCTTTTCCTTTGACAGTTATCGCGAATCCTAGAAGTGCTGAACTTACATTGTGTGAACCCTGAAATCATCAAACAAGCGTTCAGACAGGTGAGATAGAAAGTCACATTCTTTTTATGAAATTAACCAAATCAGCCGATACTTGTAGCACAATTTTGAAGCTCTATTATTTTGGTTGTTTGGTTTCAAATTTTGTTGAAAGCTAAACATTGCCAAGAATGGCAAATTTTGATCTTTGTTTCTGTCGCTTCATATTCTTGGTAGGTAGATGGAACAGATTTGAAGTTAACCACGTGTATGATTTAATCAGCTCTAAGTTCAAATGATAAATCATCGCTTTGAGTAAAGTAGGAAGCTTTTTCGACTTTCGGTGATAAACGTTTTCACTCTTAAAACTATTATTAATGTTTTTATTAACGTAATGATTATATTAGTAATCGATATTTGTTGTTTGTTTAAGATATTCTACTCTATTGGCTCCAATATGATGAACAATTTGCTTCTACGTAAAGACATGTGTCATTGGTCCAGAGGCATGCAAATTAGGTTAGTTATCATTCAAACTAACCGCTTATCTCTTTCAGTGAAGCGCTATTGTTATTGTAGTTGTTGTTGAAAGGGCTGTCAATTATACCATTGTTTTTTTGTCATCAGTATGTTAACTTTTACTTGCACATCTGATGTCGTTGTCATTATCATCAAAAACGTTACAATCGTCATCATCATTGACCTTCTCATTGTCGTTGTCGTTGTAAGCACTGTCATTGCTGTCAGATGGGTCTTTAGCAAATTGCTGTTGGTATCTATGTCAAGGTCACCTTTGTTATGGAAATTATTTATCACCTTGCCATTATCGATGGCGTTATTATTTTCATCCACTCGTCCAATGTTTTTGGATCTTGGTAGATGTTTTATTGAGCTAATGTTAATTACCTTATATTGTGTTAGGTTTAACTTGAGTCAGTTGGAGGACTGGGTTCGACTCAACCAAATGGACGGAAGTGGAATAACGGAAGCGCTTGAGTGTGTTACCCAGGCCACTCAACTGTTGCAGGTCAACAAGAAAACGCTTGAGGATGTCGACGCTATTTGTGAAGTGTGTAGCAAACTCAACACTTTACAGGTAAAAATATGATTTGCTTTCAACACTTTTATGTTTCGACAAATAGTTTTAGATGTTATATCAGATAATATAAATTTAAAAACTACGACGCAAATCGTACGGAAAGGTAATTTTCGTAATATCAGATAATATTTGTGAAAATTTCATTTGATGGTGTGTAGCTGTTTATTGTTGTGTCAGACATGAATGTGGGAACCCCCCCCCCCTTCCTTCTATTTTGACGCTAGCTTAAAGCCAGAACCAATACAATATTTCTATACTGCTTCTACCCTAATAAAAAGAAACAATTTTTATTCACTTAAACCGCGTTTGCTTACTACAACTAAAAATGGAAACTCTGGAAAAACCTTGAGAGCTATACTAGCCAGACAATCTGAACTCGATTTTTCTTAATTATGTTGTTGATCGGTGTAATTAACAGGAATAACAAAAGCGTGAAGGGAATTTTAAATTTGTACCAAGTGACTTCCAAACTTTTGCTCCAGTATATTGTACGTTGGAGATACCATAATTAGGTTTTACTTGTGGAAGTGTGTAAGCGTGCCTCACGGTTAACTTCGTATCTTCCATAGTTCTTTTAGACATTGAACCTGTTGATGACATTTCATTGTCTTTCGAAATTTAAAAATGAACGAGAGAAAATTTGAGGTCTTGATACCTTCAGTGCACACGTCAAATTACTTTGCTTTTTTTTCAATGTTCTGAATCAAACGTTGCTAGTACTGACAAAAAGGTCCTCGTTCATGGGAGTCAGCCGTAAATGAAAATTTTAGAATGGTTACGTGACTAACCCGTTACTTAACTCGACAGGTTCAGAAGATTCTCTCGATGTACACGCCGGCCAATGAATACGAAGCACGAGTGCCATCGTCAGTCGTTCGTGCTGTGGTTGCCAGGGGACACAATAAGTCGGAACCCATGTATCTGATGGTAGACACCAACTACTTGTACCCAGTCACCCTTCCCTTTACTCCGTCTGCTGTGTCTCTTGAGACCGTTAATATACCGGAGCACTTGAACTTGGACTTTATAAACGTAGTGTAAAATCCACCACAAACATCAACAATATCAGCGTTGTAACAGTAAAATGCACTAAGGTCCGAGGGTAAAGTGTTTGTTTCGTCACCACTTGGTGGATTTGGAACCCACAATTTGATGCTTTTTTTTCTTCGGGCAAGAAACACATGACACCTGACAAGAGCCTGATTGTTGGATCGAAGTAATATCAAGTGAGAAACTCTGGATGAATTCTGCGGATGGCGGAGCTAAATTAATATGTTTTATTATTGTTATTAGACAGAGAGGATATTTCAAAGTTTTGAGGAATTTAAAAAGATTATTTTCACTTAGAGGATTGCCTGCGTGGCAATGTCAAAAGTTCTTTCATTGTTTTCCCACGATAATGAAATGAAACGCCAAATCATTGACCAATAGACTTTATTCCGCACAGAAACAGCAAGCATTATTACAGATGGAAACTATCAACCAAATTGAATGTAAATTTATAAACAACTTATATCATTATTGAAGTATAGTAAATGTAATTATGTCAAATTGAATATTGTTACATGGCGCAAAAAATAGCGTTCGGAAGTGTTTCCAAATATTTGGTAAAATATAATTGTTATTTACTGGACGTGACAAACAAAATGAGTAGAAGTGCTAGGAGAAGATTCAACAGGCTTTTCTTCTGATTTCGTGAAAGCGTCAAGTGCTAGTAAACTATATGAAGTATCTGATTTATTTAAACTATGCAATTTCAAACAAAAAACGCTTCGTGCTTGAATAGGTAAACAACCACTGTGATTAATTTGATGTCACAACGAATAAGACATTTTAATTGTTAGGTATTTTTGAAATTATTTTTCCATTCATGTTTAGGGAGTAAATAGCTTTATGACAAAAAAACTGGAAAACGAAATTACAACTTCGATTTAGTACGAAGGGTTATAAAGATTTGGAGGGGATAAATAATTTGTCTGGTTATACTAATATTACAAATCATTCTTTCAATAACAAAATGAAAAATATTGTGATCAGAAATAACTTATCTTATTAAATTTGATAATATTACCTTTTCATTTTTATAACGGATTAATTTGTATGTATCTTTATTTTTGGTAAATTTTTTGCATCATTTTGTACCCTGTGCCCCATTTTTTCTTTGCGTTATGAATTATGAATATATAAGTCATTAATTATGTATATATAAGTCATTAATTATGTATATATAAGTCAAAAATAGTATAATACATAACACATATTTCAAATGTTCAATTATATATTCAATGGACTTTGCAAATATTTTGCTGATGTGAACGCGAGTAAGTTGGTAAACTGTAAAAATGGTATTATTGTTTATGGAATCGAACTGTTTAGTTAATTTCAGAGTTGTTCATTCTTATGACATATCCACTGACATAAAACTTTTATTCTTTTGAAAAAGAGAGAAGAAACGAATGAAGAAATTCCAAGGACACAATTAAATAAAACATCTACTAACTGCTGTTCTTTTGTCTTTTCTGCCATTAGTCTCTGTTGCTTGTACTTGCAATCAAAATGACCCTGTACTAAGGAGTTTGTCAGAAGAATTTGGGAGATGAAGTACAAAGGTAGAGTTGGTAAAATGCATTATAAACCAAGTCGAGATGGCGTTATATTAACCTGGTTTATTTTACGGTCACGTTTATTGTGTATTTTGTGATAACTTTTAAAAGCAGCCTGTTGCAATAATTTACTCTTTAACTGCATGTTCCAATCTTAACTACACTTATTTTTGTATTAGAACGTCTAATTTTTGTGCCGAGGCTGAATGTTCTTAAATATTTTCTGGGTTTCAGCCTCCAATGTTCTTAAAATGTTCTTAAATATAATGCTATTAATATTGTTTATATATCATTTCTAACCGGGACATGAAAACACTTTGTTCTGCTCATCATGCCTTGCCCTTAAAATCCAGAATAATGATTTGTTTTGTTCAGTACTGGAAGTTTTATAATTCACTGTGCTAGTACTGTGCAGAGTTTGTGAAACAGAATCGAGTCTTTGTCTATTCAATCTCTATAACTGTTTATGCAAAATAATTAACATTAGATATATAATTAAATACATTAACCAAGTTGCAAATTATTTCTATGATCAATCTAGTTTTGTGCAATATCCAAAAAATGTTCTTCATCTCTCCTTAGCCTCAAGTATGTTTTTAAATTTTGGGCAATTACGAGCCTGACGTTCTTATAAAAAAGGTTCTTATAAATAACTAGGGGAGTCGGGTTGGCTTAGTGATTATCACTCACGCCTCCAACCATCATGGACCCGAGCCGAATCCTGGGGTCTCACGTGGGCTGAGATTTGTCGACCTCAATCTGAATCCGAGGGTCTTTCTCCGGGATCTCCGGTTTTCCTCCCTCAGTTGAATCGACTTTCATGCCAAAATCTGTGCCGTCGATCGCTTAAACATTAGCCTCTGGCTAGGCAGATTGGGCAACCAATCCCTGCGCGTAAAGACGTTAAAGTATTTTATTTTTACTTTCCCTCATCGCCCCGGGATATACGAAACTTGTTGTCAAACATTATGAAGGCTTCCGAAAGAAGAAAAGAGAGCGAAATCATTTTGTTTTCAAGAAAAAACAAGCCAAAGGGACTGAAGGTCTGAAAAAATGCAGTGTCAGGTTAGTAAAATATAGATCAATGTACTCTTTAAGTCTGAGAAAAGACTTCAAACGTTAATTCCAACGGAAACTAACTAGAAATTAAAATTGTTATAACCCCTTCGGTAGTTTCAATTACAACTTGTTATGCCCTGTGGAAAACATAGGTGACCAATAACAAAGTATAAGAAATTTGCAACTATTCAATTCAGTTAAATTTAACTAATTATATAAGCCATGGAAGTGGGAAGAATGTGAATATTCCTGAATTGAAAAGAAGTTAACAAATTGCTTCACCCAGCAGAAAACGTCTTTTTTAAAAGAGGTAAGTGTCTGAATTCATTTTATGATCAATTTCTTTTCTGTTCGCCTTCAGTGTTTAAATTTCAACTATTTTAAAATGTTTTTATCGACCAAATCATATATATTGTTTAGGATTGTAAAAATCTAATTCAAGGAAAACGAGACTTGTGAGTTGTGTTCTGTACAAACACAATTTACAACAATCGTTTTTAACAAGTTTAGTACGTGGTAAAAAATGACAGAGAATACACATGAATAAAGCAGATTTAGGTCAATTTCAATTTTTTAAGTTAATAACCGATAACTTTATATTCGGTTTTTTGCAAATTTTATTTTGCGAACCTTTAAAGTAGTCAACAAGATGACCTTAAAATATAAGAAAAACAAATTTAAAGATTTATTGTTCAAGTTACAGAAAATAGAACTATTTCCTTAAATAGCAAACAAAGTTATAACACTAAGAACGAAATAATTGAAGAAAATGAATAAAACTTTCTTCCATTGGACTCAAAATGTTTCGCTTTTTCTTAAAACAAGTTTACAAAAATTGAAACTAAAATCATCTGCTACGTGGATGCCTACACAACAAATTAAATTGTATTTTTTTGTTATATTCGAATATCAATATTGGCTTTCTAAATTTAAATTAGACTACATACTTTTGAAAAAGGAAGGGACTATATTTCAGGTGTTATCTGGTCACCTTAGTTTATTGCAGTTTTTGTAAATTTAGTTAAAAGGTTCCATACATTAACTGAATTACATAAAAAATATCAATGTCATCGCATCTTTATGACTAACAGCTCCTAAGTTCATTAAAGGTAATGGCGTATTCTAAAAAGAACGTATGAGACAAACAAGGCATCACAGTAGTTACTTTGATCAAAACATTTTAGTTTAATTTGCCTGGTCTTAAACCAATATCATGCAACAAAAATAAGAACATTTCAGTAAGATAACTCGCGCCTTCAATTCATTATCGAGAGAATGAAAACGTGAAGTGTAATTATGATCAAATTATTTTATTTATTTTAGTATATTTATATATACTAAAATAAATTGTTTTCGAGCAGTTTCGCAGTTTATTATTTATATGGGCATTGTGGAGCTTCTAGCGTTATTTTGCTTAGAATGTTTTGCAATGATCCAATAAATGATCTGATAAACGTACAAAAAGATGTTTAAAACATCCGTTTATCAAATTGAAGTTTAATTTTTCAGCTTCATCGCTTTTTTTGCCCAATAATTTGTAAAATAAAACTTTGTGAGAAAGCTCTAAATGATTTAAAGCAATGATGAAGTACTTCTAAAGAACGTTTAAGAGTTTGTATTAACATGCGGACAGAAAACCCCTACGTAACAGACCTGGTAAAACCCCACCTGCTGCCCAGGTTTATTAACATGCAGACAGAAAACCCCTATGTAACAAACCTGGTAAAACCCCACCTGCTGCCCAGGTTTATTAACATGCAGACAGAAAACCCCTATGTAACAGACCTGGTAAAACCCCACCTGCTGCCCAGGTTTATTAACATGCAGACAGAAAACCCCTATGTAACAGACCTGGTAAAACCCCACCTGCTGCCCAGGTTTATTAACATGCAGACAGAAAACCCCTATGTAACAAAACTGGTAAAACCCCACCTGCTGCCCAGGTTTATTTACCCCAAACTGGTGAGATTTTGGCCAACCTGGGCCCTAGTCAATTCTGGAAAAAAACCTGGTCAAATTTTGATGAACCTGGTAACAAAATACCAAAAATCGATTTGGTTTAAATAAATGTATCAATTAACACTAGAATGGAAATGCTCTTAAACTAACCTGGTGAAAAATTTGTATTAACCTGGTGGAAAATCTTGTAACCTGGCAAAAAATTTCTGAAAAATCTTGTGAAATTTCAGAAGCCACCAGGTCTGTTACATAGGGGTATGACAGAGGTAAAGGACAAATATAGAGAAGTTACTGTCCAGACATATTTTCTCCTGTAACCTGAAGAGTTTAGAACTCTTTTTTCCCTCATAATTTGACCGATACATACTGAAAAACAATCTTTTGAAACTTAACTTGAAGCGCGCCGTGGGTATGTGTGTGTTTTGTATTGGCCAACACAATGGCCGTTATCTTGACTCGACACAACATTCCTCTTGCTCTTTGTTATTGTTATAAATTTGGCATGCTGCGATCCGAATAGCTTTACATCCACTTACCCATAAAATATTTCCCGCGAAGGCTTCTAGTTTGTACACGTTTTGATAGTGAATGAAACAAATTAGTAGAGCTGAAATGTAAGCTAAGACTTGAAGTTCATAGCTCATGCGGTTTTCACAAAAAAATGAAACAATTCTGATCGAATTTCAATAAAACTACTCAATGAGGTCGTACTAAAGCATAAAAAGTGGCCCTCATCACAGACATACACAAAAGTAAGTTATTAGACAGCTCATGTATAACCTAAAAGCGAAGCGACACAGCTAGATGGAATAAATTAGATCTGGATGGAGAAAATCGCCGTCATTGATTTCGAACTATCAACAAACTTTAACTTTGTGCGAGCCTAAGTTGAAACCCGGGTCCGTGACTGGTGGGAGGCCTTGAGAGATTTTCAGTTGTTTAGGTTTTGCCATTTTTCAGGAGACAACAAAATGCCGATGTATGGAGGCGGGGATTCATGCCAAAAGTGTACCGAAACGGTTTACTTTCCAGAGCAGAAAAAGTACAATGGAAAAATTTGGCATCTTGGGTGTTTCGTTTGCATGAAATGCAATAAGCGTTTGGGTTCCACAAACCTGGCATCTAAAGGCTTAGAAATCTTTTGCCAAGGTAAGTGAAACATATCATTTCTTCTTCTTCGCAGTCTTCTCGTGCCATAACATATGCATGCCATTGACGAATCATGGCTTGTTCTTCCTCCATATATTTCTGTCTCTTGAAATGTAAGATCCTTTTCGTTCTGCACGTTCAGTCCATTCTTCATCCAGTTAGCCTTTCTCTCGCTTTCTTTCCCTCCAGCTCATTCTCTGTTATGCAGCGCTCCATTCCGACATCCTCTTTGAGAACATGACCAACAAATCTCCACTGTCTCTCTCTGATGGTAACCATCAACTGTCTCTTTGTTTTCATCTTCTTCAACAATTCCTCGTTGATCACCCTCTGTACCCATGAGATCCTAAGCATTTTCCTGTAAAACCACATTTCTGTAGCTTCACGTTTCTTCTCCGTGACTTCGCTAATCGTCCAAGACTCACATTCATACGTTAGTACTGACCAGATGTAGGACTTCAATAGTCTTTTCTTGAATTCCATTCCGATGCTCTTTGCACAAAAAAGCCTCTTCATGTCCATAAAAGTCTTCTTTGCCAGTCCAATTCTGCACTTGATGTCCTTGTTCGACCGTCCATCTGATGCTACCAACTTTCCCAGATATTTGAAACTGTCCTTCTGCTCTATCCCAGTTTCATTCACCGTCAAGCGACATGCGGGTATCTGCACTTTTTTAGTATAGACAATTGAGAAAGTTTTTTTGCAATTAATCATCAATTCAAGCTTTCCACCCTCCTCAGTCACGATGTTAATCAATCCTTGAAGCTTCTCCTCTGTATCTGCAAACAAAGTATACCTTAGATTGCTGTAATTCCTCTCCCCCAGCTGTAGCCCAGCACTTGTCTTGATCTTGCTAAATCATTCAGTTTTTTATCGGTTACAAATGTCATGCAAAAGCTAGTGATTGTGTTTCTTACTATAGGCAATGTGTAGTTGGTAAAAGTAACTGTAGAAAATACAAAACAAAGAGTTAAATAAATAGATGCTATGACATGCTAATCCCTTTCTATGCAGCCAATGACAGTCCATTGTCGAAGCATGCACTTTGTCTTGAACAAAGGTTGTGTGATTCTTCCATTGTTGTAAAAACCAAATCACCAATAATATTGTAGGAAGTGAACAAAACTTCTGTTGTTTACAGGGAAATGCCGTTTATTTCATGCTTTGGGAATTCTGTTGCCTTCCTGAGATTCGATTGAGAACTTCTTGTCTATTCCTCTTGACTCCGTCGTGCGGAAAAGATTATAAACTACTTTGATACAGGAGGAAACTATGAGACTGTAAAAGAAGAAGTACATGCGTGTGTGCGTTTATTTTTTTGTGAGGGGGAGGAGGGGGTGGGGAAGATGGGGGTTGGTGAAGTGGCTGGGTAGGGCTAAAAACCAGATAGATCCCTAAACCTGAAAAGAAAATCTAATAAGAAATACCGATATGGGTCTTTACACCTTTCCATATCTCGCAATCTTTTTGTGCCATAACAGTGGTAGCTTAAGATATATTTTGTTTTTGCCTCGAATGTTGTAAGAAATGAGGCTGCCTCACTTTCAGACAAACAACACTTGATTCTAGGTATGCTCTCCTGTAGTCCTACACTGCTCGGTTGACAATTGGAAGAAAAATAGTAGTTCTTTTTAATGAAACAATATTTCGTTACTGTCAAGGACATAGTCCTAAACCGTATATAGATAACAACCGCTAACCAACAATTTTCAGTCTAAAATGGTGTGTCTTCCTCTTTCTCTGCTCATTTATCACTTCTTATTTCTTTCAGCCTGCTACACTAAAGAGTTTGGACCACAATGATGTTGGAATTGAAGCTGTTAAGTAAATGGCTTATAATGTTATATCACAACAAAACTCCTCCAAAATAACTCTTTTTGAATTTTATCTTTTAATACTTGGGGCCATCGCACAATATGTTATTTTGCTTTCAGCGTACTATAAAGTCCCTCATCCTATCAGTTAATGGATATGCTACAAAATGTCTTTTTGCAATAAAGAATTGAAATAATTCGTAAGAAGGTTTATTTACAATTACTAACCCCATAGTTAGTGGAGTTAACTATGGTAACACTCTTCAAGTGTACTAATGCAAAGGCCGAACCCTAGCTGCTTACTTTTTACGGGTCTATTTAAAGGCCTCTTCTTACCAACCCTGTTGATCGGTCTGTCCCCGTTTCCGGGATGTCGCCTTACCACTAAAACCTTTCTAAAAATTTGAATGTGTTCATATGAAAAGGCGGACTGAGGTAAACGGGCAGGAAAATCTTCCCATTCGAACACTTTGTCCCGCTTAACGGGACGAATTCTTCCCGCAGGGCATGAGTCTGCTATATGTTCTTTTTTTTCTAATTCCGCTATAAAAGTCGCCATCACAATCTTCTGCCTTTTCTCATTTAGGAAACGAATCTGAATTTTCTAATATGATCCACAAAGCAAAATCAGTCCTGGTAACCGGACTCCTATGAATAAGCCCTAAACCATGGTCTAACCATTTACTTTGAAAATCTGACCAAAAAAAAAACCAAAACACAACCAAAAATCATGAACTAATCCTAACCTAAAACAAGTTCAAAAATCCCACCAAAAACATGGACTAACCCTTTACTTTCAAAATGATCCAAATCCGACCAAAACCATGGACTAACCTCTTACCTCAAAAATCTGACCAAGAAAAAAGTTGAGCAAACACCTCCAAAATGACCCAAAATCCGACCAAAACCACGGACTGACCCCTTTACTTCAAAAATCTGACCAAAAAAAAAGTTGACCAAACACCCCGAAAATGACCCGAAATCCGGCCAAACCATGGACTAACCCCTTACCTCAAAAATCCGACCAAAACAAAAAGTTGACCTAACACCTTTAAAATGACCCAAAATCCGACCAAAACCATGGACTAAACCCTTAGCTCAAAAATCCGACCAAAA
>JAOEHV020281660.1:0-12014 GCA_025447995.2 Isaurus tuberculatus | reverse complement strand
GGGATAGAAACAGATGGAGGAATATTGTGGAGGCCTTATGCGTAACTAAGCGCGAAGAGGCGAGGTAAGGTAAGGTATTAGATATTAACTACTTTAGGGAATTTGAAACAAAAGAATTTGAGTTGAAATGAAATTCAAAGAGTTTTAAAAGAATCTAAGCTTCAAGGAAGGCGGGGGATGTGTTTGAAGAAACGGGCATTTCTAATGATCAATTCCTTCATCGTAAATCTCACTGAAACGGTTTGACAATTTGAACTAAGGTTGAACATTGCAAGTTTGATAAACTAGTTATTAATATTTCAAAATTCCATTCAGTTATGCTTGGTGTACTGATTAATTTTTCCTAATAATTTAAAGGAAATCCCAAATGTTATGAACATTTTGCGTCAACAAATACTTTGACAATCCCTGAATCTTCCTCGATGCTTTATATACGGATTCGAGCTCGTCTGTTCCAGTTTCAGATACTTTCCTAGTGTCGTATTTGCCGTTTGAAAATCGTGGGCGGCGCCATTTTGTTTGTGTGACGTCACTCTTGTGCTCAACGTTTTCTAAGACAGCGGCATCGGAGGCAGCCTCGTTCCCAGGGTCCTCTCTCTTCCTCCCTCCAGAAAGTACCCTGGCTGCGGCTGGTCACGTGTCACTAGTTGCAAATTACTAACGGTGCATGGGAGGGTGCTTGAAAAGTTTTTGTCGCAAAGAGAAATGTTTCTTGGGGGAAGGTGAAGTTAAAAACAATTCAAAACAGTTCAAATTAAATTTTGTCTTTTTGTGGACAACTACAGAAGAGATGATTTTAAGTTCTAATCAGTTTTGCAATTTTAAAAGAATGAAATACTGGTTTTATAAGCCGCCACTGAAAATCCGTTTATAGTCGGCTCTCAACTTTGACAGTGAATGTTTTAAAAATTCTTAATTTTTTTCTCTATGAATTAAAATGAGTCTTATTAAAACTTGAAAGAAGCAAGAGATGAAAAAAAAAGTTTAACTGAAGCAACAATAAGTGATTCCATTGATTTAGTTTTTTTGATGTTACATATTTTGTCGGCGCCATGTTTATTTTGTTTGCAAATTTATGAAACGCGCTAGTGGTATTTGAAAAACCTTTTCTACGATTAAGTTTACTGATCAAATCCCTAAAGTCAAACATAATCGCTAAACTTTTATGAATTTGGTGACGATTAAAAGATAAACTCTAATATGAATTTCAGTGACACTTCTTCAATTTTACCGATAAATACTAAAACATACTTTGCTTATGACAGCTGGCTAACAACTTCAATCTTGTTTGGAATTAGCAGTGTGTAAGCTCTCAAACTTTGTTTCACTGGACTTAAAACACATCAAAACAGATAATGAAATTGCTTCTATTCAATGTACGTGTTAACTGATTGTATAAAAAATCGTGGAACCTCAATCGTATTTTTTTAAAATTTAGTCTTGATTTGTTCGCCGCTCTAGTTTTTATACTATTAAAATGCAGAGTTCATTATCATTGCAAAGTTCCTCTTTGCACGAATGTCTTCGTAATTCATTTCATTATGAAGATTTCAATTGTTTCGAACTGCATCGATGATTCAAAGTTGTTCTGAGCTTGATGAAGACTTTTTCGAAATTTGACAATATTTTACAGTAATGAAATCTTTCGCCGCAGCAAGAAGTGCGCGATTTCTCTTTACAAACAGGTTTTCCGACCGTAATTTGTCCCCAACCGCTCCGCACAGTCTACAGGAACTGATATCCACGGGCACAGACGATTTACATATCTTTTTTGGAGTTTGTTTGAGATTAATAGACGACATCTCGAAAAAAAAAAAACTAGATCACATGTACATTTTCTCGAAAAACAAAACAAAACAAGGTTTTTCCCGCGCCATGCCATTTCTATTGTTAGGTTACAATGTCCACTCCCCACTGGGCTCGGTAGGTTAGTTCATTGGAGGCAAACTTAAATTTTCCTGCCCCTCCCTTCAATCATATTTCTGGAATCTGCAAAAATCTAGCAGACACGTGACCAGCCGCAACCAGGGTACTTTCTCGAGGGAGGAAGAGAGAGGACCCTGGGAACGAGGTTGCATCGGAGGCAGTGTGGGTGTAATTCCCCACACAATGAACCATATTTCAAAAACAAACAATAAAGGTATTTGCTGACTCGAAATGCTCATAACAACCGGAGTGCCCCTTAGGAAGAAAATTTGTATCTTGTAAAAGAAAACCACCTGAATGGCAACTTTTGGTAATGAAACTTTCGAATTGCATCAAAACTTTTTCCTAAGGAGAGAAATTCGCAAAAAATCTATCACAATGTCATTTACGGCTAATTCTGCCAAACCTTCTGCTAACTACCTCCTCCTCCCCCCCCCCCCCCTTAGTATAAAACTAATAGCATAATTCTCTGGGATTTAACTCACCTTTTCTTACCGTTCACAGTTTCTACCTTGCAAACCCCAGCCACAGGATTACAATGAGCCGCTTCTCCTTCATTATTCACCGAACTACACACATTTATGAAGTAAGCAACAGTCCGCGTATCGTCAGCAAAATTCACTGCCCGCCAGTTTCCAGTTCGACGCGATAGTGACGTTAGATCGTACTGGAGATCGTATGTGGTCAATGCATCAGTTTTCTCAACCCGAAAGCTACATTGTGTGTGCGACAGTGGAATACAGGCGAGGTCTGTGTTCCATGTGAGTCGATAGTAGCACATTGTACTGTTGTCAATATGAGTCACCAATTCCGGCCCTTGTCCTGCCCCGTGTTGGCCGGTATCACACTGAAAAACAATATCCACGGAGCAACTGGGTTTAACAGTGGAATATCTTAGTGTTATATCCCCATTGTATATCAGAGTTTCATTCGCCACGCCAAGCACCTTTTTACCTACAAAGTATAAGATTCGCAGTTCACTAGAAACTTCACTTTTTATTTCCATCTTGGAAAATTCCAGCATGGAGTCAGGATTGTAGAAAGGTTAGAACTCGGAGATTGAAAGAATTGGAGTTAAACTCCAAATCTTGTAAAAAAGAGGCAGAATTTTAACCAGCTGCACTAGCAATGATGCCATTAAAACACAACTAATCATTTTTTCTGCTTAAAAATTAAAACATCATAGAGTATAAAAGACATCTGTTAAAAAGAGGTTTTGAATTAATTCAAGTCATCGTTTTTCTTAGTCACCTTTAAGTTTGAAAACTAAATTTGAAATTTAAAAAATTTCGGTCATCTTGGCTTTTATTTCAAACATAATATCCAAAATAAATGCAGTTGGTTAAAAAAATTTACTTGAAAAATTTTTACTTGAGCAATGTTTTTTATAATTAATTGAGCCATAATAAGTTGGGAATGACATCAATAGACCTTATTTACGATACTGGAAGCGCGCAAAGAACGTCGGGAATAAGGTCTATTGTAACTGTTGCCTGTCTCCTTTCACACCCTGCAAAAAACCATGATAGCGGAAAATTCTAAAAGTTCAAAGTACCATAAAACATATAAGCAAAATCAAGCTTTTTTTTCTTTCGTAGAAAAATGTCGAAATGTATGATAAATATTTTGCGAAAGACAGAAAAACATACAGTGTATGAGTTCTTTGGAGGAGGAACTTAATCATTCGTTTCTTTATTTTGGACTTTTACAAATTAAGCTTAGAGGTTACTTAACAATTAGCCATTGAGAACGAATGACCAAACGTCAACTGACGATGTGCCTGAAAAACGAAAAGATTATATTCTTGGAGTCTATGAGGCCGAGTGGGTCACAATGTTTTAGAATCACTCAGCTAGGCAGACAACAATAAATTGAAAATCTATTTATTTTGGAAAGAAATGTGCGTTTTTCGCAACTAGTGTACCACTGAGAATAGTCCGCTAGTAAGAACCAATCACAATACAAGATTCTAACTAATAATATATAGCGAGATATTTTCTGAGCCTTAAGTCGACCTCTACGAACTACCGGAAAGAATGTTGGCTTCAAATTCTGCTGGTCGCTTGTCTCCGAGTTCAAGCCCAAAATCTACATTTTTCTTCTTCTCCGCTCAAATACAGGAAACAACGTTATGGACTCGTATCAGATATGCTTAAATGATCTTGCAATATTTTCTACAAACTTTTGTTTGAATCTCCAGCATCACATTACCTCTTTTCAATGCCACTTCGTGCAATGAAGAGCAAAAAAAGGTTAGTTAATCATTAATGCTGCAGTTACAACCTCACATTGGATTGTTACATTTTACCTTTGAGACAGGCGGCAGCATTGGCAGGACTCGAACATTTCGGATCTGTTTTTGACACTTTGCCACATACATTGAGAAGAATTTCTTGTTTGTCACTGGTGTTTACCGAGTAATAATCGTGCGACTTGTACAGAGAAGACAAGTTAAACGTGAATCCATACTCTGGAACTTTAACTGTGCAATGGGCGCCAGTGTGGGATTTAACTGGACAGGCGAAGGGCGTTTTCCATTTGAATAGATATTCACAGGCTGAAGACTCTTCGACAAAGATTGGTGATCCCTGTATACAAACCAATATTTTAATATGATTATTTTAAACAAAACCACATGCCCTCTAAATCAAATCACCTATAAAATATTGAACAATTTAAATACTGCTTTAACAACGTTTTGCGATTTCAATAGCTCCTTTTTTTCTCAATAAAAGATGGCACATTTCAGGTTGGTATCGTAGATAAAGAAGTAGAGGTTTTGCGCGTTAACCCTTTGTCAGAGCAAAGCTGAGGGTTGAAGTGTCAGCACCTTGCACTACTTAGCAAAAAACCATGATAGCAGAAAATTGTAAAAGTTCAAAATAGCACAAAAGATTTAAGCAATATCAATATTTTTTCCTTTTTTTGCAGAAGTGTGTCGAAATGTATAATAAATAGTTTACGACAGACAAAATAACTAAAGAGCTCTTCGCAGGAGAAGCTTAATTTTTCGTTTCTATATTGTGGCCTTTCGACAATTAAGTAGTCAGTGGCTACTTAACAATGAGACCTTGAGAACGAATGACTACACGCTAAAAACCGAAAGGACTATTTACTTGGAGTCTATGAAGCCAAGCGCGTCTTTATGTCTTAAGTTGCTAATACAATTAGTTACTCTGTTGAAATGCTAACGCTCGAGACGTCAGCTCCTTGCACTACCTACGGTGACAATCATAAAAAAAAATATTCAACCATAATTTATTAAAATTACATTTGCTATGATAAAGGACTACCAACTGAAAAGTCAGCTCGTTAACTACTAACGGTGATGATCATAAAAATCTCAACATCGATCTGTCAAAATTACAAGCACGTTGAAACTAACCATTGTTTTGTCACAAGAAAAGGTTATACGAGTGCTGCGTTGGTACTTGTTGTTATGACAACGCTCACCACCAAAATACTGGAGTGTCAACAAACCATCCCCGACCACTTGTGGGTTACTCTGCACATTCCCCATGTTGTGTCCTCGATTCAACTTATGGTCAATCTGACAGCCCCCGATTCCACCACCAGCACAAGTTAATCCATTTGGTAAAGTGTTCACAGAACGACAAACGTTAATAAAATAATGAAGGTGTTTTTGGCTTGGTCTGGTGTCCACAGCTTCCCAGTTACCTAGATAAAAAAAAATATATATATAGCAATGGTCTTTCATATATATATATATATACATGAATTCTTAAAATGTTTATGTAATTCGTGGTAGCTGGCCCATTTCTCCACGGTCTACTAGACCAATATCGATTTGCTTCAAGTTAAGTCGCTGAAAGTCGCTTTTCACACTTGGCCTATTCAAGAATACTGAGAATAAGGGGGAAAAAACAATAAAATAGTGATTGCAAAATCAGAAAAAAGTCTCTAATCGCTCGAATTCGTACTCATTAAGGAACCACCAACATCGTGGAAGCAAGAAAAAAATCATTAACTATGAGGCATTTGGCAAGATTACCTTGAGGTTGGGCGAATTGAATTCACTTAACTTTTTGGGGCGCACTGATTTCACTTTATTAGGGGCGAATGATTCCACTTAACTTGGGGCGCATTGACTTCACCTTGGGGACACTTTATTTCATCTAACTTGATAGAATCGACTTCAGTGAACCTGGGGCGAGGTGATCCCATTCAACCTGGGGCAAACTGGCTTCATTCAGGTTTATTTAATTAAAACAACTTGATAAAAACTGATATAAGCTCTTTAAGATTAAAACATTATTATTATTACAATGCTCTACTCTACCTGAGGAAAGTCCTAAAGGGGTAAGGTCGTACTTTGTCCCTTTGTTGTCAGTTACATAACACTGGACCGCTTTAGCCGAGCAAGCTAAGGAGGTCTGGAAATCGAACACGTACTCATATTGCTGCTGCTGCACAAACTTTGGTGAGCCCAATGGAACTGTGGGATTGCAGTAAAACCTGATTGTAACTTGTCTGCCTCGGCCAGTTATTGGATCTCGTACCCCGCTACGAAATGTGAAAAGCACAAAATACAGTTTAAATAATACAAAAGATATGGACGGTATTCTACTCAATTATCACCATAGGTTTAGGTTCGCCACTGTTTGTGAGGTTACGAAAAATTCTGAACATTAAAAAAAGCCGGCTTGCAAAATTACGTTTCCCTGATAATATTAGCCAGACATGCTAAATACTGAATAATGGTTGAAAAGTTTGAAAAGACCATTGCTTCACTAAACTTACTTGATATAAGTTAAATGAATCACTTCTCCTTGGAAATGTAGTTTCTTCGAAGCAACACCAAGACTTATCTTATCGCCATTTTTCTTCACCTCACAGGCGCCAGCTTGTGGATCAGAAACACAGGGTTGATTCAATGGTCCACATATACTAAGACGATATCGTGTTCCTCCCGTACCATTTAACACAAAGTCTTCATTTGGAAACTGTGTGTTGAGAGGCATGAGGTTGAAAGTTGTTTCAGAGGTTGGGTCTTTCACCATACAGTTTTCACCATCAGCATTCTCGATTGCACACGCGGCAGCAACGGCCCAGTGGAATTTGTAGACACACTTGTTTACAGCTTCGAACTTGGGTGAACTGTCCTGAAAAAATACAAAAAGATCAATGTTTGCTCTGACAAAAGGATAACGCTAAAAAACGTCAGGCCTTTATATTGCTTACTGAGATGATCATAAATCAAGTTGTCAGCCTTTTGTAGTCTAAATTATAGTTTCTTTGACGAAGGGCTGACGCTCCAAATGTTATCTGCTTACAAATACTTACTTCAAGGAGCCTATAAACTTCAACACTGAGCTTTTTAAATTGCAGCTGCCCTGATTAAGGGATAACGTGCGAAACGTCAGCCTTTTGGTATTTATTATAAAAAATTTCAACCTTGAGTTGTCTAAATTTTACTTTGCCCACTAGTCAACACATTTTAGCAGTTTTTTTAAACGCCTTTTTACGAGAATTATCTTATTTGCTTTGACAGATGTAATGTCAACTAGTTAAAACACGTCTCTAATTATTACAAATAAAACTAAAGCGGAATTCAGTTTGAAAATTTCAAATATCGAAAGTCGTTTGCAATTAAATGCGAAACTTAAAATGCAGTATATGAAAAACCCAAAAACTCGAAATTGATTATCAAAAACGCACATAAAAAAAATAGAAATGAAAAAGTGAAAAAAAAAATGGCAAAAAGTCTTTCGTTATTCCTTAGCTTCAAGCCCTTTCAATACTCAGGGCTGAAGTGGTGGTGGCACATAGCCAAGACCTAAAGCTAATGATGTAGAAGTATGTGAACAATAGCTGGTCTGTTGAACGGCGCTATATTCAAGTATTAACTCACTGCGCTTCCACGTTTACAGGAGAAATGAATTTCTGTTGAATATCTTGATCCCGTATTCTTGTCACAAACTTCCCCTCCCGTGTACACCAGCTTGATCTCCTTTGTACTTGTCAACAAGGTAGGTGCTGAGACTACTTCTCCTGATGTAATAAAAGTAATAATAATTCTAATAATCAGAAAAACGTTTTTTGCATATATATTATATTGATAACAGCCTTACATGCATTCCATTGTGAAAAGTATGGATAAAAATATGATAAAATAAAAACCTAAATAAAAGTTACAGCCGTAAAATACACGTATTTTGAGCTTACTCTTGAAGCCCAAATGTGGTCGCAGAAAGTCAAGTCAAGATAGTGATGCTGTTCTTTATTGCCTTAAGCAAATGGCTTCAGACTCCTGACACAGCGACAGAAAACGCATGGTCCCAGAAGCAGCTCAAGTGTGTATGGGAGCCATTTTCTCAGGCAAGTAGAGGTCTATCGAATTTCAAAAGATAACTCACAGGAAGTCAATGATGTTTCAACTATGGTTATACAGTGTAGCTATGATCAGCAAAAGGGAACTGAAGAGTAACTTTGCAGCTTTTAGATGAAATAATAAATAGACAAACAAATAGAACCAAATTATTACCATCAACATTTATAAAGGTAACGAAATTTCAGATCCCCTCCTTATTGCTAACAAATTCTGTAAATTTTTCACAAACATTGGCCCCGATCTTGCTAATCAGCTCCCACACTCAAATTCTTCACCCACTTCTTTTCTAAGTAACAAAGTTTCCGAGTCACTTTTTGTTAACCCAGTCACTGAACAGGAAATTAAGTAGATATCGAATAGCTTTAAAACCGGTACAACTGCTAATGGTGTGAAATTGATGGCTGCTAAATCGAATATTGATTGGCTTGCAGGAACTTCGAGTAACCTAATTAACATTTCAATGTCATCAGGAATAGTGGCTGATTATAATTAAATTGGCAAGAATAATTCCAACTCATAAATCCGAGTGTCAATCAAATTTCAACAACTCTTGACCTATTTCAATTCTTTCCACCTTTTCTAAGTTCTTTGAAAAAACAATGTTTGAAAGACTTTATCACTTTTCAAAATAAGCATAAGGTATTTTAACATCAATATGGCTTTAACAGCCAAACTACTCCACGAACCTAGCTATTATAAAACATCCTCTTCGATTGGTAACAAAGAAATATGCATTGGCATATTCTTAGACTTATCAATAGCCTTTCATACTATTAACCATCAAATTTTCTTAACCAAACTTGAGCATTATTATGGCATATGAGGAATTGCACTTGAAAGGGTTAAAAGTTATTTAAGTAATAGAAAACAGTTTGTGAGTGAGTGAGTGAGTGAGTGAGTGAGAGAGTGAGTGAGTGAGAGAGTGAGTGAGTGAGTGAGTGAGTGAGTGAGTGAGTGAGAGAGTGAGTGAGTGAGTGAGTGAGAGAGTGAGTGAGTGAGTGAGAGAGTGAGTGAGTGAGTGAGTGAGTGAGTGAGTGAGTGAGTGAGAGAGTGAGTGAGTGAGTGAGTGAGTGAGTGGGTGAGTGAGTGAGTGAGTGAGTGAGAGAGTGAGAGAGTGAGTGAGTGAGTGAGTGAGTGAGTGAGTGAGTGAGTGAGTGAGTGAGTCAAGTTGGCCTAGTAGTTACCACCGTCAATCCTCCCACCACTACGAAACCGAGTTCGAATCCTGGGATTCGCAGGTGAGCCGACATTTGTCGGCCTAAATCTGACTTCGCGGTTTTTTCTCCGGGATCTTCCGTGTTCCACTTCCATAGAAGCGGATTAATCACCAAAATCTGTTCCGTCGAACACTTAAATATGCATTGGCATATTCTTAGACTTATCAATAGCCTTTCATACTATTAACCATCAAATTTTCTTAACCAAACTTGAGCATTATTATGGCATATGAGGAATTGCACTTGAAAGGGTTAAAAGTTATTTAAGTAATAGAAAACAGTTTGTGAGTGAGTGAGTGAGTGAGTGAGTGAGAGAGTGAGTGAGTGAGAGAGTGAGTGAGTGAGTGAGTGAGTGAGTGAGTGAGTGAGAGAGTGAGTGAGTGAGTGAGTGAGAGAGTGAGTGAGTGAGTGAGAGAGTGAGTGAGTGAGTGAGTGAGTGAGTGAGTGAGTGAGTGAGAGAGTGAGTGAGTGAGTGAGTGAGTGAGTGGGTGAGTGAGTGAGTGAGTGAGTGAGAGAGTGAGAGAGTGAGTGAGTGAGTGAGTGAGTGAGTGAGTGAGTGAGTGAGTGAGTGAGTCAAGTTGGCCTAGTAGTTACCACCGTCAATCCTCCCACCACTACGAAACCGAGTTCGAATCCTGGGATTCGCAGGTGAGCCGACATTTGTCGGCCTAAATCTGACTTCGCGGTTTTTTCTCCGGGATCTTCCGTGTTCCACTTCCATAGAAGCGGATTAAACACCAAAATCTGTGCCGTCGAGCACTTAAATCTTGAGCTACTGGTTAGGGAGATTGGGCAACCACTCCTTGCGCGTAAAGACGTTAAATAAATTTTTTTTTTTCTGCAGAAATCTTCCCTTCTCCCCTTTTTGCTTCCTTAGTACATCAAGACCTGGGACTGAGATTTTTAAGTACGATCCGCGTATTCGGCAAATAAGTATACAAAATATAAATGACTCATACGTAATAATGTCAATAATGGTTATTCCCTGAAGTGAAGGTGGCTAGTGCTGCAATGGAAACGTGATTAAAATAATTTTGGTTCAGTTAAACTTTTGTAATTTCTTTTTATGTGCTAAAGTGAATTCTCGTGAATAGAAAAATCGTACGCAAAATTGTCATTAGGTTTCTGCAACCATTAAATGGCAAGAGCAGTTCTGAAACTAAGAACGGAGCGAGTACACTGTTAAAATAAGCAACATTGTCTTACCTCCAAACATTGGAAGACTAAAATATGCGATTAAATGTTGTCGGTCACTCATTAGCTAATTAACTAGTATACAACGAAATTCAATCTGTGTTAGGACACTATTTCTGGACAATATTTCATTTTGTAAATTATTTTACTCTATGGAAGAACAAAGTCGACACAAGTCAAAGTAAATCTTTTGAGTTAGGACAATCTCAAAGTACAAAACAAGGATTTAAGGAAACAAAAATCAAACTTTTTCGGTTAGTCAAACCAAAATTCTGTTATATTCGTCCAAGATGACGTCTTATAAGGATAAATTAAGTCCTTTAAAGAAAAATATATATTCGCAGCCCTAGCTGTTTTACATACTACTTATTAACCGAGAGTGAGGTCATTACAGGGAAATCTCTGACCAAGGCCTCGGTCATTACAACAAGACAGAGGTCTGAAATTTCCCTGTGATGACCGAACGGACGAGGTTAATAAGTTATTTATTATATGGCATTTAGTCTATTTTCGGAAGAAAGAAAAAATAACAACTGAAGTTAATTTCTATATTTGTTTGCGCACGTACTCATTTCACACGATGTTCACTCAGCCGAATCGACAGTCGTCACGAAAAACAGGCAAAAATGACTTCTTCAAAAATTAGCAGTCAAAAATAAATGTCACAAAAAAGTCAAAAAAAAAATCTCATTATGACAGGGAAATCTCGCCCTTCCAGTAGCCAATCAGATTGCAGGAAATTATCTAGCCATATAATAAATTACATTACTGTTTTACATTCTTAGTTATGTTTACCTAAGTTGATGCCATCCTTAGAGGGATCATGTGGGACTAAGCACACAGCTGGTGTTCCCCTGCAACGTCGAATTTTAGAATCAAGGTTCAGGGAGCGGCAGATATTGATGTAAGCTGTACCACCATTAGCTGGAGTGTACCAATTGTCTGCTGTTTTCACAAGGCTTGATAGGTCAAATTGCTGCTCACCAGATCTCACAGCACACTCAACAACCTGTGTTAATAATCATTGTTAGAAAACGATCGCTTATTGGATCTGACTTTCTGAAAACCCGCGGTCTTTCACAACTTCCCTTTTCAAGGCACTTTATTGGCAATAAATTGAGAAAAGACAATGGCAATTTTTCCGAGGGACCGTGAAATAGAACCAATAGGGAAAATGGAGGAAAGGAGCTCCCAGAAGAGCTAGATAGGGGCATGTTTGGTAAAGTTACAATAAATAATAATAATAACAATAATAATAATAATAATAATAATAATAATAATAATAATAAAGTTTATCTGCTGGAGATGAGTTGCCCTTGGATAGC
>JAOEHV020281559.1:0-12016 GCA_025447995.2 Isaurus tuberculatus | reverse complement strand
ACGGCATTTCGTACACGGTCTTTGAAGTTCAGTCTTTATATAGTATATCAGTCTTTCATTTACCAGTTTTGTATTTCTATATTTTACTGATAGATCTTCACAGATCCTACGTAGCACGGCATTTCGTACCCGGTCTTTGCAGTACAGTCTCCATAATACATATGTCATAATTCTGATATCACACGTCTGTCAGGCAATATTGCGGGTTTTAAAGTGAACTAGAAACCTATTTTTGATAACGCTGTTGCTATAGAAATAGTTCCCAAGTTATAATGCACGTATGACGTATCATTGGCTATTCCTAGGGGTACAACCCCGGAACATATCGAGGGGAAACAGAAAGATATGGAGGTATTTTAGGTAGTTTCAGTAGTTGTTTTCTAGAAGAAATTAGAAAGTTTTGATTAAGGTTAAATTAAAAATTAAAAATATGTTACGGTTTACACGTATGAAAATTTAGCTGTAAAACTTACAAACTTGTTTTTTAACAATTTTTAATTGTCATGACACGTAAAAGCCTCAAAGAAGGTTAAATTGATGTACTAAAAATTGGCGGGCTCATTACGTCTTTGAAAAGCACATTGTCTTTTAAAGATTAAAAACGCAAAACCAATACGACTTTAAAACTTAATATTTATAGCACAATATTTCGGTTGGCCATACCAACCTTCTTCAGGTGTACAAACAAATGAAAGCTCGTTACATCTTTTAAAGATCCTACTCTAAAAGCAACGTTTTTTTCCGAAAGCGAGTTATTTATTGAGATCTTTTTTGTTCCTATTGGTATTTCTTCCATTATATTTGTATGTCCATGGAAGCTAAGATCAGGCTTACTTTTATTTACGGTAGATTTATGCGGTAATTCCCGCTACAAACGTGGCCTTAGTGCCCATATAGGCCCTTTGCAGATTGGGGTCACGTGACAACAGTTACTTTAAATCAATCAGCTATAACAAAATGGTATCCAGAAATGGAAAGAGCAGGTTGACATCAGTAAAATGGCAAAGTTTCAACTATTGACTTCAAATAAGTAAAAAATGGCAAGCAACAGAAAATAGGATATTTTCTAAGGATTTGTATGGCTGGTGAACAAGCCTTGCTCACCAGTACCATTTACACATACATTTCCTTAGAAAAACTTTGATTTTATATTCGCTTTCATTTTTGAAGTCGTTAACGTTGAGACTTGAACCTACACCCTGTAACTAATGTTAACCTGCTCTTTCCATTTCTGAACATCATATTGTCATAGCTAATTTTGGTCACGTGACCAAGTACTGCAAAGGGCCCATTAGTGGCTGGAAGTTTTGATAATAGTACGTATGTACTACCTGGCTTGAAATTATTATTCAAGCCACATCCCACAAGCATGAAGCTTTCATCATCTTTGTATGTTATTTTTAACCTACACTGCTGCAATCATACATTTATCGTATACAATTTTCTTCATTTCTGATTGATTATACTGGCATTAACACCGCAAATATATTCTCCACTTAAATTCCTGGGGAGAGGCCGTTTGTTTAAAGTTACCCCAGGGGATTGTACACGAATTTTGGAAGTCCCGGGATTGTGCCCCAGGGATGGCTGATGATGCGTCCATAAACTTTCAACAAAAATTAGAATTCTAAATATTTTTAGTCATAGTTGTGTCAGTTAGCTTATATTTCAGAAAGTACGTCGCATCTTTTCATCCAAATATTAAGAGTTGTTTCATAAACCGAGAAGCAACGTATTTTTTATCCTGTTTTTCAATTGCGAAATAAATAAAACAAAAAAGAATAAGGGATTGATCGTGTATTAAGTTCGCAGGGGGGGGGGAGGGGGCGGTAGTTTTTATGGGGGTTAATGTTTCGACTATATTCGAGGGGGGGATTTTTATTTGCTATAAAAAGATATGAAGTTCAATTTTTTTCAATTATAAAATTCAAACGATTTAAAAGGGGGTCATTGTTAGTCAAAGATTACTGAAGGTCGGATAAAGGTTTAATAAAAATCTTTTCTCGGAAAACCACAGCCCCACGTGTGTACCGGTAACCTGCTACTAACCCCCTCCCCATTCCCCTCGCGGCTCGCTCCCAAACGTTTCGGGAGAGCCGGCTTCCAGGCTAGCTACGTATTAAAAGATCGGTCCCTTTTACGAAAAGACAACAAAACTAGCAACTTGTTCAGGAATATGGAGCTACATATAAATGAGAAGCTTGTTGAATTTTTATTATAAAGAAATTTCTGACATTTGTACTTTCAACTCAAGTTGAAATTAATATGAACATGCCCTAAAGTACAGTAGGGAGCTCGGGTTGTTCAAATTAAACCTTGATATAAATATTTGTTAATTTTTTCTTTGTTTTTTAGGTTTTCTAGTGGACAAATTTGGATCATACCCTGTGGCGTTCTACATGGCAGGTTCTATCGAGTTGTTTGGATTCACACTCTTTTTGTTGGCGTTGTGTTTTAATCTTGCAAAAAATCGCAATGCCGGTCGCCAGTACGCATCCGTAAAAGCTGACGTGGAATATCTTTGGGTTATTGACAGAGTTTCTGTTCTATGAATTTGCACGAAAAAAAAAAGCCAGGTGTCTGGTTAACCGAGCAATTTACTTTTAAGAAAACACTGCAATGGCCGAATTCTTTAGTATGTAACGTTTAAACTTTTTCTGAAATGCTTTTTATCAAGCATGGTTTTTAACGGAGATGTTTCATACTCGGGCGGAAATATTTGTTTTACCTTCGTGTGTTGAAAACGGAATTCCCAAGTGAGCAACGCAAAATTTCTCCGATTAAAAAGAAAAACTATCATAGAGATTTATGTAATTTTAATTAAATTTAAGATATGAAGTTCAATTTTTTTCAATTATAAAATTCAAACGATTTAAAAGGGGGTCATTACTATTACTTGGAAACGGAGAGATACGCGTTTTATTTTTGAGTATTCAAAAAACCTTTTACAAGTGATCAAAGTTTGAGTCGGGGACAAGTCTAATATTTTGTTTAATGTAAAAATTTTGATGAAAAAGATTGATGATAAAAATAAAACTAACGAACAGCCCAGACCCAAGGTGTTGCAATTTATTCGGAAAGATGTTATATGAAGATATTTTATGTCTCAATAGGAATATCACCTCACTTCGGGCCACATGAACATGAGTATAGGTTCAATTTTCGAACCCTTAAAAATCAAACGGTCAATGTCAATCCACAAAAATGTAGCCACTTGGCCGTTCAAAAAGTTGACTTCCAAAACCGAGAATAACAGGGTTGCCACAAAGGTTCCATTTCAAAATTCCCTGACTTTTCCCTGACCAAATTTACTTTTTCCCTGACCATAAATAACAAATATACGCATTTTAGTATAATTTCCAATGGCCTCCAACCACCCCTCACAGCCATCCTTACCTCCTTTTTATTGAATTATGCTACATAATAACACTGATAACTGAAGATACAACTAAATGTTATCAAGATACAACATAAAATATTGTAACTGTAACCAGCTCCATGTAAGTTGTTCTGCAAAATCAACACCAAACAGTCCTCAAAGAAATTCCCTGACTTTTTACTTTGAATAATTTTTCACTGACCAAAATCTAAATTCCCTGACTTTTCCCTGACCTGTGGCAACCCTGATTTAGGACTCATGTTTCGGACTGTAGTCCTTCGTCGGAGTAAAGTGTGACTTCACTCCGACGAAGGACTACAGTCCGAAATGTCAGTCACAAATATTCTTCTTTCACGGTGTATAACTTAAAATGTTCAAACCAATCCCAAACATATATACACAAGAATACACACAAAAAATGCATCAAACAGGTAACAAAGAACAGATACACCATCAGAATCACTGAACGGTGTTATTGTAAGATGTAAGTATCAGAAGGAGTCTGACATACCACGTACCATGCACTATACTAACAAAAACATAAAGGAAAGAAAAACGCTTTGGAAACAGGCAGGATATAAATCGGCCACACCCAATCCAAAACCGATACACAAGAATACACACAAAAAACGCATCAAACAGGTAACAAAGAACAGATACACGATCAGAATCACTGAACGGTGTTATTGTAAGATGTAAGCTAAGCTTTTAACCGATTCCCAAAGAGGCAGGAAACCAAACAAAACCAATCTCAAGACTAAACCTCAACTAAAATGCACAAACAGGAGTTAAACTGCAAACAAATCAACGTGTTGAAAGCATTCGGTAATCTAAGGATTATACCATTACCTCTAGCTATGTCATCCTTCCTTTCAAACTCTTCTGGGTCGTCTTTGGCAGCTTGAGGGAAAAAAAAGATGTTTAATGCTCCCTAGTTTGTCTAAAATTAATGTATACAATCGATAATTACAGTTGAGCTTACCCTCTGGTAGAGAATTGCCTGAGACGCTTACTTGCAAGAACACAGCCACGAGCAGCAGAAACGCCAACCACTTCATGCCTACAGCTGATCAGACTGACTAACTAGCTTCTCCAGCAAGCCTGTTTTCATACCCACCGTCTGGCCTTCAAGATCTGCATTTCCAAAGGATAGTCACGTGACATCACACATTTTATTATTAACCCAGATTAATAACAACACGGAATAAAAAGGAAACGGTGCTGATTGGCTTTATTTTGCATAGTAATAATGCCGAAAATATAAGAAACCCGCAAAGAATAACTTACGATAAAATTGTCAACAATGAAATGTTTGTGTCTATGTAGTACAAGTTAATAGCCCAAAACTGTTTATGGAAATTTGACTGTTTTGGTAAAACTTGTCCACTTAGCGCTGCTTGGAGCGGATAATAAACGCTCTGATACAGAATGATTTGCTGTGTAATTGATATAATCATGGGAAGCCTTATTAGTTAATCATTAAAGAACTGGTAAACCTGGTGAAAACTTTTTAAACAATTATTGGACGAGGTTGAGCAAAATATCGTGATTTGTCAGTGGCGAGCAGATTCATTATTTATAAACAATTAATTTGCGAAACAATGATAAATCACAATATTTTGCGGTCACCAAATCCAATAATTGTTTTATCATTCGATCACTGAATTTTTTTTGTGTGGGAAGCTTTAACTTTTAAGCGGTCAGTGCGCGCTGCCTCGCGAAATAAGTCAAGTCGGTACTTTTCAGTTTTCAAATTCATTGAGAAAATAACGCAGCGCTGCCATTTTTTTGATGAAGGTCGAAACTACACATGAGCAGTGTCATATGAGACAACAGGGAACTGTCGGCAACCAACTGGAAATCAACATAACCGTTTGTAATCGATGCCGAAAAGTTTTGATCAACGCCAACTTCCTGATGATTTCGTGTGCTCAAGGCGAGAGGTGAATTTGTAGCGTTTTTCGACAGGTAAGTTTTTAACTTTAAGATATTTATTATGCCTTTTTCTGCTTCATTAGCTTTGACGGCTTTTTACAGCTTGCCAACTATCTGTCAGCTCGGTCGAAGCAAATGCTAAGTACTTGTTTTGGCTCGGCAATGAGTAGGTTTTATGCGCGAGAAAGGTCGTACTACCGATTGCAACAACACATGCCAGTGTTAGCACAATTTGAATGTTAATTAGAGATAAAATGTCCCGCAAAGGGAAACGAAAAGCCCTTACTGGGAGTCGAAAAGCAAGTGAAGGGAGAAGAAAAGCCCTTACAAGGAGTCCAAAAGCAAGTGAAGGGAAAAGAAAAGCCCTTACAGGGAGTCGAAAAGCAAGTGAAGGGAGAAGAAAAGCCCTACAGGGAGTCCAAAAGCAAGTGAAGGGAGAAGAAAAGCCCCTACAGGGAGTCCAAAAGCAAGTGAAGGGAGACGAAAAGCCCGCAAAGGAAAATATATTTACAAACTTTGCTCGAAGCTTATGGTCTAGAGCCGCAATGGCGTCATCGAAGGTGAAATAAATTTGAGATTATTCTGTGCTTCCATTCATGTTTTCAGTGTATACTTTTTTGCGTACATTTTTATTTGCTCGCAGTAGACACATGCACAATGAGGTGCCTATTTTTTTATAACAACGCATGTGATTTTAATGGAACTTTTTAGTAGTAAAACACTTTTGCTGGGAAAAGGAACTGCTCGCGCGTGACAACCGGCAATGGCTGCTGGGATCATGCGGTGCGAGTTTTCTTACCGAAAAGACAAAAAATATCTACAAACTCAAAGCTCTTTTATTGTGATCCCTTCACTTGTTGTTGAGAATGTCTGAAGTTTGACGAAAAAAACCGGAAGCCTTTCATAGTTACCTTGCTCTGCATGATACAAGCAGCCATTACCGGTTGTCACGCGCGAAGAGTTCCTTTTCAAAACAAGTTTTTTACTACTAAAATTTCCATTAAACCCCAATTTATTCGTTTCCTATGCGTCAAACAGTTTACTCGACCTACATACCTCGTTGAGTAGCTATTGACTCAAAGAAAACTCGACGGAACTGGTACTCTAGTTTTTAAATGGTAGATTTTAGGCGTATATCCCTGCTACCAACGCACCCAAAAATAAAAGCCAGTAGCAGTGACTTCAAGTATTTTAATACTAAAAATACAAGCAAAAAGGCGCTATATATCTTTTTTTAAGGAAAAGCGTTTTTTTATGCTGCATTATTATACAGGCTAAATTTAAGAGGTAAAGACACCATTTAATTTAAATGCCGGCAATTCACGATTCATCTCAAATAGACACAGACAGCAAAAAGAAAAGTTCCTTTTATTTCATTATTTCAAAATCTAAAACACCATACAGGTGGGTGATCTGTATGATAAGTCATAAAACAAATGACCAAGAATTTTATTATTTATTATTTTATTCAGTTATTTATTTATACAGTCTGTTTCTTAAGGCCGGTACACCGGTAAATTGTACCGACGTTCCCCGACGGCCGTACCGGTTTTCCCCAACCAGAAAGTTCAAAATAATTCTGGGGATGTCCCCAAACCTCTGTAGATACTTGAGCATTTGGCGCTTGATGACCTCGTACCCACTCCAGGTGTACCTGCTTTCTCACTTAGTGTACCCCACTTCTCAAGCCTTAAGAAACACACTGTTATAGAAACATGTACACTATATTTTTACACGAAACTGTATGTACAGTAAATAAGTACAAGCTATTGCCATGTAAACAATCATCAGAATTGCAAAAGACTCCTGCTTCAAACGGTATGTTCCTAGGAAAGATAGCTCTGATTTATCCCTGATGATAATGAAATTAGTAAAAAATAAATATTTTTCACAGATTAAGGAAAAGAAACACAACAATCTGTAGCACCCTTCTTTTAAGGAACCAACTGAAATAAATACTTCCGTTGTGTGTTTTTTTAGTGTTAAAAGTAATCGTCTACTTGCTTTACTTTAAAATGGTTTTAAAACATTGCAGGCTAATGCACCAGTCATTTGAAACCCCCGCTCCCCCATCCCGGGCACAGGCGGGGGAAAGCAGGGACGTTCAACCAATTGTCACCATTTCTTAGGGTTCCGGTGTGCGGGGATTTCACTTAAATTCATTTCCTTGGTCCTTGGGGCGGGGAACTAAGCGGGGGCTTAGCAGGGCATTCACTCGATTGAACAGAAGTGACATTTTCGCGCCTCATGGTAATTTGGCTGATTCAAAGCTTATTTTTTTATCAACTCGGCCATCATTAAAATTGGAACAGCATCCTCTCCCCCTCCTAGTGGTTTTAGAATTTAGTTAGACTAATACTTTTATAAACAGCCGTCTACTAAAACAACATTTTAAAAGCCCTGCTATAGTTACTTTCTCTAAATGTAATAATAATATTATTATTAAATGTATAACATACATGGTTTAAAATCTGAGGAGTAGGAACCGCTATCTCTGTATTTAGGGGACCGCCGCACGATCAAAATCACTTAAGACACTCATGAGTTTTCGTAGGCAGATTCCTACTCCTCAAATAGTAAAACCTTTTTAAAGATCTTTCTAGATGTCCACCTCTAAAATGGTTGTTTCCGTTATAAAAATTTTCCGGTGCCAAAGAATTCTGCAACGTTTCTTGCAATTCTTGCTCTAACTTATCTTCAAGTACACTTGAGAAAGTGGTTTTTAAGGCTGATGTATTAATAGACGTCACGGTTTTCTTAATTGACGTCGTTGTTGATGGTTTTGGTTCATCTAGATAGTTTGCATCGACCGGGATTATAGTTTTCTTGATTGCCTCAGACTCATCGTCACTGTCTGGGATGGTTAAAACGCTGCTAGAATCCTGTGAACATTTTTTCCTAACTCCTGACCCCTGGGTATTATCAGATTTACGATTATTCTTTTCATTTCCTTTCATACTTTCATCTGAAAATCTTGCTTTTACTGCGGTGAAAGAACAGTTTTGATGTCCTCTGGGGTGTTGTCTATTGATTGACAAGTTTCCGTCTCTTCCCTTAAGATCGTCGCCATGCAGCCAATGTACAATTGGACAATGGCATCGCTTTTTGGGGCGATCGATGCGTTGCAGTTTACGACAACGAGGACAGATTTTTTTTACATCTTTGGTTATGTTTGTCTTGTCCTTTTCAGGTACTTCTTTTTTTTCGCTTTTAAATTTACTTAAAGCCATTTCTTCAACAGCTCCATCTGAAGACCCTCCTTCTGAATCAGTGTCTTTAATATCAATACAGTTATCAAATGGCCGCGGTGTATTTAGCCTTTTCCTCTTGTTGGCTATGCTGTTAGTATCTTTTGAACGGGTGTCACTGAGCACAGTAGATAAGAACGGTTCAAAGTCACTACCGGAACTTGCAGTTTCAAAATTCTCACTAGTATTTTCATCAGAGCAGCACTCCAAATCAACAAGTTGCACCCTTCCAAATTCTCCTGCTACCTTTTCGGTTTTTTCCATTTCTGCGTTGTTATAAAACGTTCCATTTGGTTCGTGAGTCCTTCCCTGCTGCTTTGATGATCGGTTTGGTAGTCCCAGGCCATTAAACCAAACCGTGTGTGGCAAATTCTCCTCACTTTCATCATCAGTAATGTACAAAACACTTGAACTATCTTCTGATGTTGATTCACTCGCCGGTGATTTTGTCAAGACTAGTTTTGATTGATCACCCACGATTCGATCAAGCGTTCTGGATGTTTTGTCGAACCCTCCTGTGCATGCGTCGCAAATCCACTCTTTAGGTTCTCTATCCCATCCTTGACAGTTCAAATGAGTTCCATGTTGTCCACAAAGAAAACATAAGCAAATCTTCCACTGTCTGTGGAACAAATTAATTTACCATTTAGTGGTCGATTTGTCCGTCGCCTAGAGGAATAATATCAGAAAAACTACAATGATTCTATCAAAACGGGAGCATAAAGTTGGTAAACTGCAAAACCGTTCTGAGAAATGCAAAAACCTCAATGATTTATTTCATCTCCTTTAATATTCCTTCATTTTCATATCAACAGTCTCCTGGGTTTGGCTTATAAATCATTTGGCTCATTCAATTTCGGTGTTTAACCTATTGTTTATGGCAGATAACGAGAAACATGCTATTATTTTGGAGGGTCGCTTTGTTTTAGATCGTCAAAAAAACGAAACAAAAACCGAACTTTTCTTTTTTTTGTTTTGCTATTTTTTTTAAACACGTGGATTAAACGAAGAGTGCAGAAAGCGGCAAAAAGCGAAACGAAAATCGAGTTGTTTTAGAGTTTTTGTTTCTACCTGGTCTAGAAAATAACGAAAAAGGGCATTCAATTTGTTTTAAGGCCAATACACACGGATCAACATTTGTGGGCAACATTTTTTGAAACGTTTTCTTTCAACAAATGTTGCCCACGATTCTATACACACGAGTATACAAAGTTCTTCAACATTTGCTTCCACGCTCTTGTGCACCATTATGGTGGATTTGGAAATAATGATAATAATAAGTAAACCATAGGAACTTAATTGCTTCGTATGTCAACAACTATCACATTTTTGAAGCGCTGAAAGACCTTAAAACTGTAAAACTAACCTCTCGTTCCGAAAGTTGAACTAGATTCAACTTTTCCAATCTTCCGATTGTGTCTCGCCGACCACCGCGGACAGGCGTTTTCACATGATCTGTAATGATCTGCGACATGGAGGCAGACCAATTACCGATCGTCACCAACCGTGACAGATCATATGGAAACCTGGCTTAAAAGTTTATTTTTTTTCTTTCTGTCATTGCCACAAAGAGTGTAAGAAACTTTCGAGCGTTAGCCCTTCGCTAAAGCCCGTAGCTTTTACAGTTTATTTGAAATACAGCTGCTGCTTTCTCTTTTTGCAAGACACATTGGAACTCTGAAATTTTCGCCACTGAGTATTTTATTTATTCCTCAATTTTAAGATCATGTGACATATTTCGACCAATCAGCATTTTACGATCAGATACGAAGTTATGCGGGCTTCAGCTGCAAGCGTTTTCTACCCCTCTGCCTCCCACTCCCCTTCTTGGTCGTTCTTTTTTATTTTCTCGCTGACCACATCCCCCCTCCCCTCCCTCCCCTTTAGCGCTGGCTTTGCAGGCTAGCACAGTTACGGTTGTTATGGAGTCATGTGACTCGTGCAAACGACGCAAAGTCGAAAACGTTTGTGTGTAAATCATAGTTTTATTCAAATTTTATTATATTGAAAATATTTTTTTTGTTCATTTAATATAGGATGACACAACAGTTAAACTTCAAAAAAAAAATGGACCACGATAGCTACAGACTTATTTGTTTTAATATCACAAAAACTATTAGTTTTTCCCAGGGCATTTCCGATGGATAAAAAAATGTCAATATGTTTAGGTTTTTCAGAGGAAAGCGGTGACGTGCACATTTTAGTATAACGTCATCAACAGAATTTTTAACAAAAATTTTAAATTTAATTTTATATTTTACAGAAAAAGGCGTTTTCAAAACAATTTCCGGAATTTTTGTACGAATCCTAGAATAATGTTAATAAAGAGATAATGAAAATATATTTATTTAATTCCACTGACCCGTGATCCTGCGAATGGTTTCTGCCATATCTGCACTTGCATCGTACGGCGTCACAAGTATTGTGACGATAAAGTAAATCAGCGTAAGCATCATCCTGCTCCCATAATGCATCCCTGGAAACGAAAAAAAAATCTGAAAAAACAAAATACAGTCGAACCTCGCTATTTCGAAGTCCCAAGGGAAATGGAAAAAAAAGTTCGAAATAGCGGGGTTTCGAAATAACCGGGGAAGCGTAAAGTTCGTAACAATTAATAATTTTTTAATAAAATACAGTATAATATGAAGAAAGACACATAATAATACAGTGGACAGTAATTATATGTCGGATAAATCAGCAGATGCTGTTGCATTGAAAAATCTTTGAATGTTTCAACCAGAAGAACAGTTCACTAACAGTACGTTTTGTTTTTTTTAATAATTGTAATTGAATAACCCAGTTGGAATTTCTTAGCAGGACACTGTATGTGTGTCAAGTATTGTAAGTCACCAATTACGTAACATGAGCTCAAATAAAATGCAATACGTTTCCAGCTGTGTTTTTTTGTACGTACTCTGCTTTTGACAAGTTCGAAATATCGGGGTTGATTTAAGGTGTAGGGAAAGAACGATCAGTTCGAAATAGCGGGGAATTCAAAATAACCAAGTTCGAAATAGCTGATAGTAAATGACTGAAAACATAAGCGTAAATCCAAGGGAATTCGATCTATTAAAGTTCGAAATAGCGGGGACTTCGAATTAAACCCCTCTAAGACGGACACCGTCGGGACCGGTCTCAACAGTCCGTCTAAGAGAGGTGCCGGTCTTATAGAGATTCGAGGTTACATGACACAAGTGTCGTACATAATTGTTAACCTGAGCATATGGTCAATAAATACGCGTCTGTGTGGAGTCAATGCAATAAAATTACGAACAAACGAGAACAAATTTATTAAGGACTGTTGTTATATAGCTAGGGCGTTTTTTGGCTCGAATGCGCGCTCTCTTTGGCTAAATTGAGGTCACATGGATGAGTTGAAATCAAATGTTCCCCGGCTGGTCAACATCTCGAAAATTGTTGACCAGCCGGTGAACATTGCTGTCGTGCTGTCACG
>JAOEHV020281464.1:0-12017 GCA_025447995.2 Isaurus tuberculatus | reverse complement strand
TGTATAGTAAAACACAGAGGCACCGTTTGCCACTTATTATCATTATATCTATTACATGTATTGTCCCAAATGATAAAAGTATTCATCTAATGTCTTTTTGTTTTGATTTCTCATCATTTTAACCCGCTCACAGAAATAAGAACAAATCAGAGGCTGAAATCGCCAAAAAATTAAGAACAATAAGGCTCAGCAAAATTTACTGGTTCTTATTAAAAAAAAAGCGTGTAAATATATAAATCGATCCAGGAAATGCCTTATTCTTTACTTTGTTTTGTAGGTCAGAATGCGTTATCTTGTGAAACTTCAATTCAACTATAAGTAAAACGCCAAGTTCTGTGGTTCGGTTTACCAAGAAGCGTTCAGATCAAGTTTCTCCCAAATTTAAGAGAACTTTGCCACGAATTTTGTTTCAAGTATGGACCACTGCTCAGTTTTAAGAGGAACAGAGTAACTCCGACATCCACAAGAGTTTATTGTAAATGGTTCTTCAATCAGAGACCTTTGCGCTTATTTAAAGGCCGGTCAATTTGGCAAAAGAGGGAAATAAAGACCTGAAGAAATGGCTCTGTAATTAACTTCACCAAGGCAAGGTTTTGGTTTAACTTCGACTCTTTCCCGCGAAAAACCGTCCCTGTGGCGCAAAAAGTGAGCGCGCGTATGTTGCTTAGGTAAACTTAGGTAAATATTAAACCATGCGGAAACTTAACAACTTGTACTGATGATGATGATGATGATGATGATGATGATGATGATGATGATGATGATGATGATGATGATCTTTTGTCCGGAAGTAAAATTGATATTGGTTATTGAATGAATTGAAAATATATTTCCCCTTTGAATCTTTTACTGTAAAAGAACGTGCACAATAAATTAAAATAAACTTTAAAAAGTTCGTCAGTAAAAGTAATTTTTAAATACGTTATTTAATCAACTATAGAGCAGAGTAAGAAGATGAGCTTTCAAGGATTAGCACGTCGTTAGTGCAAGTATGAGTTCGACTGCATTCAGAAAGTTTGAGGGTGCTCTGACGAAGAGCTAGTGCTCTGAACGTCAGCTTCTTACTCTATTTACGGTGTAGAGTAACCATTTCATCCTACAGTTTATTTTAAAAATCATCAGCTTTGTTTGCTAGCTCATTCATTTTTTTATTGTTGGCTTAGGAGGATGTGGCCTATGGCCAAGTAGTTAGAGTGCTAACTTCGCATTCTGCGTTTCCTGGAAAATGTCTGTTGTGATGAAGTCATGATCGACCTTTTCAGATTGCTGCGTTCGTGGACGAACGCTGTGTACTCGAGAAACAATTCCCTTGTTGCCGGCTCTCCTTTTCCCCTTCTGTTTCCCCGTTACTCTCGCGGCTAGCACAGGAGAGCCAGCTAGCGGGCTGAATTATCTATTTTGTCCAACCCTGCGGTCAAATTCCCCCCTTCCCTCCCTCCCCCATCACATTACCGCTTCACGCAGTGAGTCAGCGAAAAAGAGACGCTTCTCAACTTTTTTTTGTGTAAACACCCATCCGGTACAAGGGTCATTAGCTAAAGCTTTTCCTGACATGTCAGTTGGATTACAATTACGCGGAACTACTCCAGGAAAAGGGAAACAAAAGTCACATTTCTAAAGAAATTTATACCTAGGGACCGTTCAACATTTAAAGATCAGAGGTGGCTGGAGTAAAATTAAGATCACCAGAAAATATTTATTTTCTAACCATATTAATTACAGCTTTTTCATAATATTCTTGGGGTTTAATTTCAAAATTCAAAGTCTTCCCCTTCCACCGCCTCGCACATAACACTAACAGTATTAAATTCTGTTTAAATCCAGGGCATATTGAAGTTTTAAGATCATTCTAAATGACTCGAATGTTGGTTTACTTTTTTTTCGATTATTGAACGTACTTAAAGATTCCGGAGTTTGATTAAGGCTACGTTTAAACGATAACGGTTAATTTTCTAACCAAACTAACATGTTTTGCTTACAGTGCAGTTTGTTTCCGACGTCGTACTTGCTTTTTTGGTTGATGTCATTCAAAAGCCCTTTTTTGAAAAACTTCCGTTTGAACTTTGATCACCTGATTTTAGATCACATGTTGTAAAAACACAGTCAGGTGTAAGTTACCAAATAAACACGAGTTTAGGTATCTAATAATATCATGACTTCCCCTATATCAGTGTATAGCATGCATATCGCGGTTTTCGTTATATTTCAAAGTTGCTCCAAGTTTCATTCGTCTGATGGCCTTTAAACTACTTTACAGTAATGATTGAAATCTCACTCTTGGTATTTAAGTCACGACCTTTAGAATGAGTAATGAAGGTGAATAATAAAGAATAATTCACAATGGCTTTACTCTGCTAACAGAGCCACTGTTTGACCTGTTTCTCCTCGCTTTTCGGCGGGGAGAAACAGTGGGTACAATGGCTTAGAATGAAGAATTATTGCATCAAAAGTTTTAAAGTTAATTGTTGATTAACGTAGAAATAAAATGATAATGAGTTATAATACTTATCGGAAAATGAAGAATAAACTGTTGAACAATGGATAAGAATAGGCCTAATAGCTTTTGTCTTTTGACATCGACTTTGTTCGCCTTCAACTCCCGACAATGAAAGTCACGCTATTCAGTCCTACAATTTTTAGCCGCAGCTAATGAGCTATGTTTTTCTAAAGGTCAAAACTAATATTCAACGGGTTTTTACTCGAGACTAGCTTGCCAAAGCTAACATTGATAAGATATTGTGTGTGCGCTTTATATTTTACGGTTAAGTGAAAACGATGCAATTATGGGATATAATTACATATCATTACGTGACCGTTTTCATTCACTACGTTGCTCTCTCGAAATGGCGCAGAGGTTCTGCTTCTTCGCTTATCTTCTATCGATATGGCTAGCTTTTTTCATTTTGCCTGGGTGTATACGAAATATTAGTGCATTAACAGCACCAATGGTTCATTCAATGCTTCAGAGAAACGTGAAATTTGTGGAAATGAATGCGTCGACAGGAGTAATTTCAAAAGAGTGTAACCAGACTCTAACGAGTGTATTGAAAAACACGAAACTGCTATTGAGGTGTAAGTTTTTGCACGAACTTCTTCATAATTGCTTATTTATAGCTAGTAAAGCTAATTTTGGTTTCAAAAGACATACTAAGACTGAAAGTTGTAAAGAGAAGAGCGATTGACATATGTATAATATTTACGAACAAATTTTGCCACCAAAAACAATTTACTGTAAGTCTGTAGTGTTTCGCTTATAGCGTAACACAGGAATTTGTAAGATGTTTGAGACTTCAGACTTATAATACCTTACGCGCATTTGTTTTTATATGCGAACCAGTAACTTTGGGTGGATGTCCCCGATGCTCACCGTTCCAAATTTTTCATAACTATAAATAAAGCGTCATATATTCTTTATGTTATTTCTACGTTACTAATACTCTGGCATAACTCCAGTTTAAGAATTCGGAAACTGGCTGAAAAAGGAGAATTAAGCTAAGGTGAAGCCGATCGAACCTCGAATGTTTGTGTGCTTTTATTTTACTTCAAATGCGGTTCTTACAAGCTGTTCTTTATATACACTTTTTTTTATTAAGAACACACTTGATAAGAACAGTGAGGCTCAAATCGCCCGAAAAATAAGAACAAATTAAGAACAATTGGAGGCTGAAATAAAAATTTTAAAAAAAATTATAAAAATGAGCGTAAAAAGAAAGAAATAGCAAAATGAGGGTGGCAAGCAGTCATCACACAGAGCATCACACATTAAATAAATTTCGTTACTTAAACTAATACTTATTATTTTTTAAAATACAAGTATACTCCAACTGTAACAACTACATGCATGTACTGTCATCTGCAGTAAAATACACAAAATTTTACGCCCGAAAAATAAGAAAAAAATAAGAACATTTTGAGCCTGAAATTGTTGAAAAAAATAAGAACATTGTCATTGAGCCTGGGCAAATTTTACTGGTTCTTAATAAAAAAAAAAGTGTAGAACAATAAACCATGTGATGTGCCAGCCTGTACCATCGGTTTGTATTTTGTCCTGCACTGCATCACTTTAGTTTTTCAATTTCGTTTTCGGTTTCTCATCAGCGCCCGCATTGCTAAAAAACGACCGCATCAACTTTTCTTTTTATTACACAACACAAGAAACTAAGAGAATATTACAATTTTAAGATTTTCAGTTACCAACATTCATCCTGTTCATTGTCGTCAATATTTACATGTTTTTATATTTAAAAATCTGTAATCGCCAGCGACGTTCTTTTGTATCCTTAACCGTCAGTAAAATTGAAATAATTTCATGCCTCATTTACTTTTCGGGAAAAATTCTGAGTAACCGGGGGAATTTTTTTTTTTTTGCCTAAAATTAGCTGATATGGCTTTTTTCATTTTAAAATTATTGTTAAGCATGAAAGGTATTCATCATTTTGTAAGAATTTCAGGATTTTTTAAGAATTTCTAGTTTTAGGACGTAAAATGTGAAGAGAATTATAAAATTGTATCGTTTGGTTGTATTTGGTTCACTTTTTGCACAGTAAAAAGTCACGTAAAGTCGCATTTGCAGCCCTTTTTCTGGTATTACTAGTTTTAGCATGCGCTGAACAGTATAAATCACTGGCGCATGCAAACCGGAGGAACATGCAAGGACACATCACTTAAATTTGTCCGTCTGTTTCTTGAGCCTAGTTCACAAATAAACAACAACCCGACCATACATAACAGGTTTTAAGGGGTCGAGTTGTCCCTCAAGAGGAGCTACCCTCACAAATGAGGACTTAATTTGTTGTATAAAATCGTGTTTATAATATTCATGTAATTGTGCAAAAGTGCTTCCAAAAAACTTCATCTACGACCTTAAGCAGGTCATACGAATAAAATATGCTCTCAGGTTTGCAAGAGCTTTTAGTTTTTCGGACGAGGTTTAATAAGGATTTGAGTCACAAATATTATTAAACGTTCTCATACAAGTGTTTGAGACGCTTCCCAAGCTGACCTACCATCATGATTACTATCATCATCATAATTTATCTTTATCATCAATGTCATCAAAATCATCATCACTGTCATCAGCATCACCATCAGTGTCATGAACTTCATCACCAGTGTCATCAACATCATCACAATCATCATTGCCATAATCAGTATTAACATCATCAGCAGCACTATAACCATCCTATTCATCACGATCACGATCATCATAATCCTCATTGTTGTTGAACTTCCATATCAACATCAGCACTGTAATGATCATCAATACTATAATTATCCAGATCATTACTATCACCGTCATCATCGCCATCAACATCAATGCCATCAACATCTTATTCAACGTCAGCAACATAATCATCAATATAATTAACCTCGTCATCACTATCAAAATTATCCATATCATCATCACTATCGTCGTCCAAATCATCAGTGCTATGAAACTCATCATCATTATCACTATTATCATCAGCGCCATCATTTACATCCTGATCATGGCATTGTTTATATCACAATCATCATAAGATTATCGAAATTGCAGCCATTACCCCTGCTCTTATCGTCATCTATTTCATCATCATCATCGTCGCTATTATTACTATTATATTATTATTGTTGATATTATCTTTAATATTATTACTATTAATGTTATGTTTCAGATGCTGACGCTGCCGGTAAGCCGGCTGGCGGTTTATTTCTGGGAAATGGGGCATGGCTTGGATCGTACAGTGAATGTAAAATTATTCCAGAAGCTCATTACTGCCTTGCGACGTTGCGATTTACCGTACTAAATATGGTATGTGCCAGAACGTAACCAGAAAAATTGGTCTGTTTGCGATTCGACACCTTTGCGGACCCGACTACCAACGTTATTTTCAGGGAGGGGTGGGGTGGGTTATCGTTAAAATACATATGAAATAAAAAAAAATTGCATAAACACCCTGCAGAAATAGGTAAAGTGGTTACAAATCCGGGGTTTTTTTCCCCTAAAAATTGCTAAAAGGCCTAAATGATGTTATTTTCAATGATTTGAAAGTTCAGAATCTGTGCTTTCTTTTGTTGTCATTTTCGCTCGGCCGGTGAAATCTGAGCTTTTGGCCGAGCGAAAATGGAAACAAAACAAAGCACAGATTCTGTATTTCATTATTTCGTTAAAACCTTTTATAGACTCTTCCACAAGCAAACTGGGGATTGTGTGTTCCTCAAAGTTGCAGCGAAACAGATGTTTTGCATGGCCTAGAAGATATTATAACAGGTAACGACAAAGTAAATATGATACAATTGTTTGTCTTACGATGAAGTCTCTTGAAATGGAGTTCGCGACGCTTCGACTGCTGCTAGTCTTCATCGGGCGAGTGAGGTCGAATGGTCACGTGTTATGATTTAAACCATGATGGTCGATTGGTCAACAGGATCGAGGTCAACCAATCACCATCGACCAACGTGATTTAAATGGTAACGCGTCACAACTCGACCTTGTTCGCCTAATGAAGATTAGCAGTAAGCTATCGAAACGTCGCGAACTCCATTTCAGTGTCTACATTTTCAGACAAACGACTGTTATTCACCACGATAACCAATCTCTCTTATGATGCAGGGGTTTCATTAAAGGCCGAGCACCGGGCAAATTTACCATCTGTGAACACAAAATTGCCCGGCTGCTTTCAACATTTTAGAGAACATATACAAGCCCTAGTGCTGCTACTATCTCATGTCTTGCTTTTTTCCTACCCGGCTGTCATAGCCTGATGTCCTCTTGATCAAATCCTTAATGAAACCCCTGATGACGGGTAGTGACAAGTTTGTGTACTCTTCATGAAATATATACAATCTTTTTACATTAGAGTGACTAAGTTTGGGACCAATTAAATGTTCTTAAATGTTTTGAAAACTTTAGCTTTAAACGTTTTTAAAACGAACATTTTCAACAAAAAATGTAGCTGTCATATTACAGTACAAGCTCTTCTAGTGAGTCCCATATATAACTCTATTTTGAAAAGAAATTTTCTTAGTGGGTGGTCAGCAATAAGAACTGGCTTTAGTGTATGCCAAAAAAGTATTCAAATAGGTTTGAGTGTGCCATTCCTCGTTTGTTTTCGGGCGCGGAGTGTGTCGGAATCAGAGGAAATAGGTAAGAGAGTGGAAAAGGGGGGGGGGGATTCTTCCTGATTTATTATCCGTATTTTCGGTTTACTTCAACAAGCTTTACGTGAATTAAGTTCACCCTATTCGGATAATCGACATTAGCATATACCCAACCAGCGAATAGTGCTTTTCGCGCGCTCTCATTGGTTCCCTAAAAAGTGAATATCCAGGATATTCACTGATTAGCGATCGGGAAAAACAAGATGGCGTCGCGGTTTCCAAAAGGTGTCTGCAAAGCTGAAACTTTAGAAATAAATAATGCGGCAGTTCTCGAAAAAACAAAAAAGTCAACAAAATTTGGTATGAACGTATTTCGAGGTAAGTTTTAATAATTGTTTGATTCATGAACAACTTTTTCACAAGTCTTGTAATATGCACGTGGCGGCTTGGCTCTGGATGAAAAGTATATATTTTTTTAAAAAAAAGAATGTTTTTCACTGATTCGCTGGTTGGGTATATGCTAATGTCATTATTCACCTCAGTGTCGGTGAAAGCCAAATATATTCACCGAGCCGCTTTCGCGGCTCGGTGAATATCCTTGTCTATTCACCTCCACTTCGGTGAATAATTACTCAATATTCAGCGTCCACCGCTCATTTCTTCTTGAGTTTGAAGCATTGAAGGGCTAATATTTATAGTAACAGGACTCGAAGAAGTTAAGAAGTACCACTATTCTTGTCCTCGTAAGTGCAGAGTGATGGCTACCGTTGAAATTTAGACCCTTTTTCACGTATAAAATTTCTTTTGACTTCATTCATATTTGTCCACCCAGCCTCATTTTGGTTAACAATCCTTTTAATTTAAAATTTGTGAACGAGGCTAGGTAGACAAAACGATATTTTAAACTGTGAATGGGTTCTATAGGCTTTTTCAGCTGAAGTCGCATATCACTCGCCCCTATTATCGTAGCCCCTGAGAATGCCATTGGAAGCTGAGTGACATCGGCGAGAGCCACGTGTTTGGCCACTCTAAATAAACAGAACCATCATGCGCTAAGGAAAAGCAAGCCCATTAAGAAAACTTCTGGCTCTCAAGGTTAAAGATTGTGCGATAACCTAATCTACCATTCCCTGATAAAATAAATTAATTACGGTTACCAAATCGACAATGTACTAAAAATATTCTAAACAAGATTGTAAACAACTGTAAACTTCTATTTTACAAATTTTATGGAACGTGAAAACAACCTTAACTATTACGGACTTGTGAGTAGTTATCGCAACTTTTCAACTGGGAAGAATTTCTGCAAACTTTGTTCTTTCATTACAGGATTTCGTATTGATAAGTACGTTCAGATGTCTGAATACGGCGGGCCATTCCAAATTGGTACATTTTTCTCAAAATCCAGAGCAGTGAATTGCGCTACACCTTCCAAATACAACGCCGGCGTTATTGCAACTCTGTAAGGACATCATATCTTCTTGTTAAAATTTAGTTATTAGTACCATTTTTATCATAACCATTACTATTATTACTCGTGGTACCACGAGTCAAGTTTTGGGCTCCATTTCTTTTTCTTTTTTCTTTTTTTTTCATGTCGCGATTAGCGATTCGGTCCAGTGATTGCCATATTTGGGATTTGTCCCCGGTCGCACGCGGTTAATGGCTTCAAGGGTTAAAATAACTGAATGCAACCGCTCGTACCACGAGTAAAGGCTTAATGAGCCTCTTGTTGTTATTAATATTTGCGGGCGACCAAAGGGAGCGCGCAACACTAATCTGTTGAACGGTCAGCGGCATGTGCCGCGCATGCGCTGTATGTATCTAAAGAGAGACTTTTTTCGTCTTCCCACTGGTATGAATGGAATGCTTTGACAAACTCGTTTGACCACTTGATAAGAGCCTGTTTGACAGGTCGTAATACCTGATTTTGACACGGGCACTCTGCAGTTGCTCATCTCATGAATGTGCACAAGTGTAATCTACGTTGTGCAGTTCTTCAACAACTTGGCAGATGTCTATAGTATTTATTACTGCTGTACATTTTTAGAGAGGTTAACTTGGAAAATCTCGCCATTTTTTGGTTTATAAAGCTAGTTCGCTGGAGGCTATTTGCGTATAAAAGCTCACACAGGGCAGATTTTTTGAGCCGTGCCGTTTAACATAGGTTTCCGAGCGCTTCATTTTATTACGAATATTTTTATAGATTTTGAACAAAGGGTGTTGTATGACTTCCTCCAATAATAATACTTCCTCAGTTTCCCGCCCGCACTTTCTAAGCTCTGCTTACCCCATAGTAAGTTTAATTTTGTTTCTCACAACGATTATGAGAACAACGTTAATGATGATGATATAACACTAGCAGAAACAGCGAAGTTTGTCTTGATTTAATTTAGTTTTTCAGCGTTCAGTCAAAATTATCTTGATATTGATTTCATAATAACGATGATGAAGAAACGATGATGACGATTGTTATGATAACAATAGCAACAACAATAGTCAAGTTTAGTTAAGTTATCAGCGTTCAGGCCTTTGTGATTTTGACAACGATTCATTTTCTTAATACTGAAGATAGCATAATAATAATGATGATTTTGATGATGGTTACGATGGCAAAAACAAAACAACAATGGAATTCTGAGTTATCTTAACAACTTGTAATGTGTTGTACTTTGCAGTGTTCTTTGTGGGGTTATTCTTCTACTGTGCCTTGTTGGCACAGCGACCGAGCTCCTTCTTAATTACACAAAGCCTAACAGACTTGTCGCAAACAAGAGCAGTAACTTTATGCCGGTAAAAAATGGCCCTGATGCGAGAGATGAAGGATTTGCATCCAACGCTGAAAACAGTCACAACAACTCAGAATCAATTTCAGACGCTGCGCATACTCATCTGGTTGGCTCAAGTACCCCATACCTTGTTATAAAGCAAAGGAATAGTAAGTTATTGTTCTAACCTAGTTTCATATGTTTTATTTACAAGTTAAAAAAGCGGCAAAATCCACTTTTGATAACGACAGTGATGACCTTTATTAATATACAGTAAGCGGGTTGGCTCTTCGCTGCTGATAACTATATTGACGCCTCAATTGCTTTCACTGTACGATTAAGTCCATATTACTAATATGGAAGAAGGCTCAGATCTTGGAGTTAAGGCTGATTTTGTTTAGGGAAGAAGAAAGGATATCCAGAAGCAAAACCCTCAAGGTCAGGTTGAGATCAGCCAAATTTCAGTTCACATGCAATTTCCAGACACATTGATGGGAGGCAACTAGACAAATTCTGACCATTCGACCATCCTGACTTACCTAACATCTCTGAATCCCTTTTCAAAAATCCTAGCGACACCCCTAATCAGTATGAATGGTTGTATGAGGCTCCGTCGACACGTATCTGCTTTCTTTTTAAAACGCAACTATTTATCTACGGATACTGCTTATATATTCGCACCGGCGTATCCGAAAAAACAATCACCAAAAGCGCAACTTTTGTAAACCGATATTTTCACGTGTATGTATTAAGAGACGAAAATCGAACTTTCTGAAAACGTTTACGTCATGCTGTCAGCGCCAATCTACCTCGCCTATTATTGTGAACTGATTTCAAGATGGCGGCCAGGCATTTGACTTTAATGTGTGTAATGCTTGAGTTTTAAAAAGTAGTGGCACAATTTCAATCAAATTGCAAAGTTTTGAAGTTTTAATAAGGCATCTAAACTGATTTGTCTTTTGACCGTCCTGAGTTAGATGTTTTAAAGTCTAGAAAAAAGCATCCACAGTAAGCCAAAGAAACTTGAAGAAGGCGCTAATTTGTTACTTTGGCTCGCACTTCCTCTGAGTTTCGTGTGTGCAGACAAATATGTTAAAGTTTTAGAAACGATACGTCGCATACGTGTGGACAGGCAAAAAAGATAAGTGTGGAGAACGATTTATTTAAAAACTGAGGGGAAAAGTTTTCCAAACGAAAACGGATTCGGGTAGACGGAGCCTAAATATAGGTGATTGTTTCTAAACTCTGTTTTCTTTTCCAACGCTAATAATATTCAGAACAAAATTCGGAGTCAATTACGGGATTTGGACCCATGACCCTCCGAGACTACCCACTCAGCTACAAGGATTCTTAGTGGAAAAAGGTTAATTGTGATATCGCCCCCCTGGCTAGCATAGTTGGTAAGATGCCAGTCTATCAAACGGGAGGCTCGGGTTTCGATTCGTGGCGGGACAAATACTCAGGATATTTAAATAATTGAGAAGGTGCTGCTTTTGTTCTAACATCTGCAAATGGTTAGACCTTCGCGTCTTCTCGGATAAGAAAGTTAACCCGTAGGTCCAGTCTCTCCATTTGGGGGATCCCTGACTTGAAAGAACCCACAAACTTATCGAAAAGAGCTGTGTAGGGATTCCGGTGTAGTAGTCTGTCTATTTTGATGAGGGCAGCTCTTAGTTATTCAAATATATGTGAGCCCCTGCGGCGGAATTTCTAAGACCCTTTACTGTTGAACTCTGTATTTGCCTGTAAAGCGCTTCGAGCTTTAGCAAGAATGAGCGCTTTATAAATATTTTAAAGTATTATTATTGTTACTATTATTATGATGTTATGGTATTGAGGTGTTAAGGAATTGAGTTGATTTTTATTTGCAATATTCTTTCATTTAAGATATCGTGGTCGAACTTTTTTTGTGTTTCTCGCTTCTTCGTAACACCAATCAAATAATGAACACCAAGGTCCCTGCTGGTGCTATTACGTCACTGAATGGTATGAGGGTGCTCAGTATGTTCTGGGTCATTCTTGGACACACGTTCTTATGGTCCATTCTTGCTAGCGGCGTGACAAGTAAGTGTTATAAGAGACGGCTGTGAACTTTAAAGTGCTACTAACACTAAAAATTTTTTTTGGCTCAAATCATTTAACATATAATTTTAAGTACTTCTGCGAAAA
>JAOEHV020281368.1:0-12017 GCA_025447995.2 Isaurus tuberculatus | reverse complement strand
CTCCTACGTCATGAAAAATCTGAAGGGGGTATGAACAATTTTTCGGTCGATTTCGAAACTAAAAGAAATTGAGATTTTTTTGTCAATTTTTTGTCTGAAAATGTAATCGCATAGATAGAAACTAGAACGATAGAAAAAAAATTGACTCGGATGCAGCTATATATGCAGCGGCTATAAGTGACTCACTGATTGAATGTTCTTGAAAAGAAACTTTGAATTTTTCTTTTTTTATTATACTATTATTTTAATGTTTTCACTTTCCAAAACAACTTTATTTCATGATCACGGAAATTTTTTTTAAAAAAAAAACAGAGCAGAAAAAGTTCCCTTTCCTGACCGAAAATCTTACGAACAAGTATCGGAAATTTCCGACGGATAGCGAGGTGTCCGAACGTTGACACGAACTGACGACCGCCATGTTCCCGCTATGAACAAATTGCAAACAAATGCAAATGAAAATATGAAAGCTGTTAGGTGACGGGAGATGGGATGAATTTCGTATGGCCGACTCAGGCAAGAAGAATGCATTTCCTAGAATTTCAATGTTTAAAATTAAAAGGCCTTTATCGACTGATGGAAATTGTTCGTCTATTTCGAAAGAGGAGCCGGGAATTTGCGAAAGGCTGAGAGCTGAAGATTTCATCGTCTCAAAGGTAGTCTGTTTGACCGCGTATTTCCCATTGTCTTTGCTCTCATTCCAAATATAATGTCCTTTTGTTGTTGACAAATCAGTTTTGAATATGTAGTTCTGTGTTTTGTAGACATATCGCTACGGCTTTCCAGAAAAACCAACTTGTATTGCGTACGACCCTGTTCAGAGTATATTGGCAATAGGAACTCTTGATGGATCTCTGAAAATGTATCCTTAAACGTACAAAGAACGGTAGACTGAATTGTCAATTGAACTTTAAAACTTGGCATAAACTGGTGAAAGAACAATATTAATATTTAAAAAAGTTGGTTGTTTCTTTGTAAATTTGTGCGTTATACAACAAAGTTCAACTCATTAAAAGGTGCAATGCCGAGTTTATTGCATGAAGAGTTCTGTTTATTGAATCAGGAGAGCTGTCGGGCTTAAATTTTGAATCCCGGAAAAAAAAGAACAACCGTGATATCATCTGTATGAGGCATTCATTAAATATGTATATTTCAATGAAAAAAGATAGTTCCGTTACAAAGTAGATTTTATACAAAGTAACTGTTACGAAGGCAGTCGATGAATGAAATTTGAGTTGAAGTTAGGTATTTGTGTTCAACATCAATATAATGCTAATATTATATAACCGTTAAAGTTGTTTTAGCCGTAATAAACCCAGTAACTTTTTTTATATTTAGATTTTTATTGTCTTGGTATGCTTGTTTATGTTTTCCAATGTGAGAATTTCTTTCATATGTGTTGTCTATAACAGGTTGAAATAATTTTGTTTTTAATTTATTCTTTCAGTCACATTAAAGTTTTAAATTTTTGACAATGTTCAGTGTTTCAGTTCCTTATCTTGTTCGTAATACTATTAGACTTGGAAAACTTGGAGTAGAGTGCCATGTTAAACATGAAACAAATTCTCCGGTTCAAAATTTAATATTTCTTGTCAATGAGGTAAGGAATCTGATTATTTCCATTGTCTAACCATAAAACAAGTAATGGACTAAGATTTGTAACTCATAGTTCGTTGTTCTGTGTAAGTTTTGGCTATGTTAAGATTTAACTTCCAAGTTTCAGTATAAGGTAATCATTTATAATTTTATTGGGTTTTAAATGATTGGCATAGATTTTCAAAGCTCATTGTCAATTGTGTGTTGATGGATAAGTGCATATAATGAATGAAAACTATTTAATACTTGTGTTCTTCTCAAACCCATGACTCCCACCCTGAATACATACTTAAGTGGGTTTAAATCAATACAAATTATTCCCTTATTTGGAAAGTTTAGTTGACCTTCTTCAAGTCATTATCTTCATAATCAAGAACTTTACTCTGCAAGATATATTATTTCATTGCCTTAATGGAGAATGGTTTGAAAATTTTATAAAAAAGAGAGGAAAAAAGAGTATAGAAAACCTGATACTGGAATAACGTTTTCTCAATATGAAATTATATATTACTTTGTACCAGCAGTTTTAATGTAATGTAAAACACATTTTGTATCTTTTTTTTAACTGTAATGTTAATTGTTTTGATCTTTCAATCATGATTGTAGCTATTGATTTGCAGCTGTTAAAAGCCACTTATAATTTTCCTAAAACACCCTCTTTGTACATTATTTTTTCTGATTTAAATAAAAATTATTTAATGGAAGTCCAGGAATTCAATGCTGGCAGTTTTCAGTAGTTTTTCGTTTAATTAAATCTATACAACAACATTAACAATCTTAATGTGTTCTTCCAAGCATGCTGATATCAGCATTTGTTTTCCTTATGGCTGCTATCCATTCGCAACAATCCATACCCTTTCTTCTCGTATCCAATCTAATATGCAAGTATGTTTGTCTTTTTAGGTTGCACCCCTAGACTTTCTCCCTCTTTTTTCCAAATTATAAATCTGCCTGTTAGGGTAATCCTTCGTCTTGCAAAGCACAATGTCCAAACTCTTTGACATATTCTTAAATTTGGGCAATAAAAGTTTAAAAAAAGTGTAAAAGTTTTAGATAAAAACAAACGTTTTCGGTCGACTTGACCATCATCAGGTCTACCTATATATATGGTCAAGTTGGTCAAAAACATAATCTTTTCTCTTCTCTCGAATTTTTTTGAATTGTTGGATAATAAATAACTTATTAGACAGTTTAGTATGTAGTATAGCTTTAATATTTTTACTCATCATGTGCATTTTGACTCACCCTTCGGGCTTGTCAAAATACTAAAAGACTCGTAAAATATCTAGCCATACTACATACTAAACTGTCTAATTAACAATTAAACCTCGAGGACGAATGGACTACGAGTAATAGTCCATGAGGCCGTAGGCCGAATGGACTATTCAAACTCGTAGTTCATGAGGCCGAGAGGTCTAATTGTTTTAGTATCACCCAACTATTTGGCTTGCAAACCATTCTATAATAATAAAGTGACCATATATTGAAAGGATTATCGAGGAATTTCGGCGAATTTCGCTACTTGATGACTATTACTAATAGACCACTAGTAGCGTAGCCAATCAAAATGCAGGATTTGCAATAGTCCACTAGTTGGGTGATACTAATAAGATATATTTATTGAGTCCATGCATTCTCTGTACTTATCACTCTGCTTTGATGTGTACAGGGGGCACTAATAAGTATCTGCCCAAATGATGTACTGAATTTATGGAATCTGCGACAGGCTCAGCCAGTTATTGTACAGTCACTGAAGTTTAGAAGAGAAGTGTAAGTAGTATTGCTATGTGCATAATAACATATAATTTGATATTCTATCAGTAGTGGATCCAAGGGGGGGGGGCTGGGGGACCTGTGCCCCCCCCCTTTTGGGATTTTTTTCTTTCTTTTTTTTTACAAAAACAACACATATTCTATTTATTTAAACTCTTTATTTGAACAAAGTTTATGAGCAAAAAATTATTCTTAAATGAGTACAAAATTTGTCACAAAATGCTGGAAATGGCCATTTTAGAAACTCAAATTTTCAATAATTTCTGGGGGGTATGCCCCCAGACCCCTAGAAAACTTCCTGTGTTCCCCCCCTTTTCAAATTCCTGGGTCTACCCCTGTCTATATTATGGGAACTGAGCCTAACTGACCATGGTTACAAACATCAGGCTCACTTTTACTTATCGTGGATTTAATGGATTATGCTTACTACCAGTATGGCCTTAGTGCCCATATTAGTGGCTGCATGTGCTACCAATACTTTGATTATCATTCCAGGAACATCCCACAAGCTTAATTTTGTTTTTACTATAATTTCATTGATATTTTAAGCATATAGCTCAATAGAGCAAAATTCTTTGATTTAGACAACTCAAAGTTAAAGTTGCTAAAAGGTTGATGTTTAGAGTACATATCCTTTTGTCAGAGCAACTGTAATTTTGACGATCCTAGGGTAAATTTTAATGGCCTTACCCCAAATCACTGAAATGAGCTAAAGTTTTGCTTATTACCTTGCACATAGCAACCGTTAAAATCTCTAAAACTTTACAAGTCTAAATTTTGTGTTCTGTTAGTAATTAAATTTTATTAAGCTTAATAAATGTTACACATATATTTCTTATGATTATGATTAATTATAATTATAATTATAATAAATTAAAGTAACTCTTATTGTTTTTGTAGCATCACTGCTGTACACTTACCATTTCAATCTAAGTGGCTATACATTGGAACAGAGAAAGGAAATGTTCATATTGTGAATGTTGAAAAGTTTGAAGTCTCTGGATATATCATATACTGGAACAAATGTCTTGAAATGTAAGTAATTCAGTTTTTTTTCCTTTTTCCTTGTAACAAATTTGATTTTTGATTTTTTCATCTATAAATTAATTTTTCAATAATATTTGTTTTCTGAGATAAGTAATATGCAGGGATTGCATCCTTTGAACAAGTTATGTACTGTATCATTCATTGTTGTGTCCAAGGCAGTGTTTACATGATACTGGATCGAGATTCATTCCGGTACGAGTTCGTCCTGATTCCATACAAATCACTGCATTTGTATGTCAAAAATTTCAATCTGGTGTCTCTCTCACCGAATTGATATTTTGGATTTGGAATGAATCTCAATCCAATATCATGTAAACACCACCTAACTTATACAGAAGAAGAAAATTAAATAATGTGGCTTTAAGTATTGAATAGTATAGACTTTGGTTTCTGCCTTGTAGCTCATAAATTGTAAAATTCTGACTTTTCCAGTCGCTGTAAAACTCATCCAGGAAATGTGATCACTCTTAGTGATAACCCAGTAGATCAAAACAAGGTTGGTAAGGGACTGGTCATTATTTATCGAGGGGGGGGCGAGGGGTTGGGGGGCTGGTGCAATATTAAATATATGCCATGTTTGATTTTTGCTGACCCACCTTTCTCCTTAAGCATGATTTTTCCTGAACCCTACTCGTTCGACATGCGTAACAGTTTAACAGCTGGCTATTCATTTGAATGTTTTTTGGTGGCCCCCCCCTCCCGCCCTTTAACCCATGAATAAAAAATGGTTACCCATCCCCTATTTGCACCAGCCCTCCCCCCCTCTCAATAAAATTATAATTACCAGGCCTTAAATAGTAAGCGTAATTAAAGTTAATTACATTATGAATCTATTTTTGATTATAAATTTTGCAATCTCAGTAAGGCGAAATCAAGTTGATTTGTTGGGGCACAGATTTTTTTCAAAATAATTTGGGTCGGTCGGCCGGGAAAAAAAAGAAATCAGTGAGACAGAAATCAGCAAGCAGAACAACCAAAAAGTGAACTTAAAATTGAACAATCACACTTGCTTTTTTTTTTTTTTTGCATTTGGGAAAAATGAGGGTTGGTCGGATCCATGCCCCAACAAATCAACTCGGTTTGGCCTAACTGTGAAAAAGAACCTAAAAAACACAAACTCATAACTTTGGCAATAAATTTTGTTGATAATGCCCTTTTTAATTTTTTCCATAAAATATAGTTATTAAAAGATCTTCAAACTTGAACTAAATATAGTTTAACATCTATAGACGAGGTAATGTTACATAAAAACAAACAAATTGTAAGTTAAGGTGGCTCTATATAGTGTATACAAAGCTTTGGATATTACATATACATATTAAATAATTTCTCCCTTGGCAAATGTTTATCACATAGCACTTAGTAGAAGGGCAATAATAAAAACCTGCAGCCTTAGACTACATATGGAAGGCTCTTTCAGAACCTAAATGTTTTTGCTATGGCAACTACTGATAAAAATACTTGGCTTGTTTTTTTAACCTACCTGACTTCTAGACAGTGTTTCTAGGTTTCTACATGATGAATTTTCTTTCTTTAGGGGAAAGAGAGTAAACACCCAAGGAGTTTCATGAATCATGATAAATCATTAGAGCTGTACGTGGTGCCTTGTCACTGTATTTTCACTAAATTGTATGACACACAGTGATGGGAGATTAACTGTAATTTGGTTTACAGCTCTTAATAGGCTATGATACAGGTCTTGTTGTTGTTTGGTCATTGAGGGATAAAGTAGCTGAGCAGCGCTGTAACTGCCCCCAGGTACAGTTCATGATTATAATTAACTAATTAATGAGAGAAGATTTTAGAATGGCATAGTATCAGGACAATATGTGGAGTTAAACTTGAAGATAGGGTGTCAAGTGCTGAACATCGGGAGTGGTTTGAAGTTTATGTTGATCTGGAGAAATACGGTATGTGACAATTTTGCAGGTTAGGTTTTTATGTACAAGGTGTTAACCTAAAAAGGCAGAGTAGATGGAGTACATAGAGGAGGATAAGATAAGGAAGGGTTTAGTTGGTTAATTATGATGATGATTTGAATTATTTTAAATGGGAGCAGCCATAAGAAACCCAATTCCAACCCCTGCAAGTTGTGAAGAGGGTGTTAAGAACAAAAACCATTTTAAATTAATGTTTAGTTTGATTTATGTTACAGTTAGTTAATATGCCAATCACATGAGTTTAGTTTTGTCTTGTGAACTTTAACACTTAAATCAAGTATTCAAGTATGCTTCTGGGTTTTCAATAAGAAGCGGAGTAGGTAGCAAAACTGGAAAAGTAGGCAGCTTTAAGGATCAACTTGCAAAAAAATGCAAGGAGGTTCAGCAACATAGCACGGATTATCATGAACAATCACACAGAACAGCTGCTAGAATAATTTGAGATAGACGCAGGTTTTTTGTTGTTTTTTATGTTTAAGTCTTGGCACATCGTAAAGATGTGTTCACTGTGAATGTTTCTCGAATTATTTTTATCATGGACATTTTTTCTGTGAAAGTAGGCGGCAGATTTAGTTGAAATAGCCAGGCAAATTTCACTGGCTGCCGGCTCTTATTGAAAACCTTGATATTTAGTGATAGTACAGCAAGAGAAGGAATTGTTCTGTTAAAATGAATCATTTTTTATTATAGAGGTTGTTTTAATTATTTATAATCAATTTAAGGGTGTAATCAAAGATACACGTGTGTTACAGTTCATTCATTTCTTTGTTAGCCATATTATAAACAAGGTAAACAGTTGTTTACAACTAAACACATTATTTGTAGCAAGTTAATTTCCCTCATTTTTATAATATTAAAAAACAAAAAATTTCCCTCATTCTTTTGATCAGTGCTGTAGTGGCTAGCAAACTGGATCCACATCATTCCCCTAAGATACTTGAAGTGGAATGATGAAATTATGTTTTATACATGGCATTAAATGTTATGTTTTCTGTTGTCATAGGAGTCTCTGACCTGTGCACATTGGTTAAATGACGGCAAACAGTTCATGTGTGGACATGCAGATGGGTCATTAAGTATCTGGGCAGTAAAGAATGTTGGCAAACCTTTAGAAAAAGTGACCCCACATGGTATGTACCTGATAAACATTTGGGGAGTGGGGTTTGGTAGAGTTTTCATAGTCAAAAACTTTAATTATAACACACAAGATTTAAAATGCGAGATTCTTTGATTAGCTCTTGTGAAATGATGGTTTCAGTTTGTGCAGAAAGGGATTGATGAGAAAGTGAAAATAGGTAGAGTTTCAGATCAAGTTGGTGGGAGTTATGATTCTTGAATTAGAAGTGAAATGTTTATTCTAAAATCAGCAAAACTCATTTGGTGTATTTATTTTTTTCTTTACACTCTTTGAAGCCAAAGCAGCGAAAGAGAGGGGTTGTGGTCCAATTTACAAGCTCAATTGGTTGTCAACAAACTCAGGGTAAGATTCAGATTTTATTTATAATTATTATTAATATTATAGTGTTACAAAATGACTCACGGTTACTCTATTACACTGTACATCTATCAGTAAGTAGCAAAGTTTATTTAATAAATCTTTGTGTTTTAATAATGGAAATGTTATAGTTTTGTTTTGTTTAGTTTGAAAATATACCTTCTTTAAATGGGATTTTTGTTCTGATTAATAAGTTTGTAATACATAACCTTTAGATTAATAATTAAAAACAAACAACAGCAAACAATTATTGTTATTAATGCCCTCTCCAAGTATGCTGATATCAGTATTTGGTTTCATGATGGCCGCTTCCACTTGCATTACAATCTGTTGGCTGACCTTACAAACTGCCCATGAATCAAAATCAATTCTAACTTGTTCTAGAAGCTCAGCACTAATTCACACCCTATCTGCAAGTTCTTCTTCTTATATTACACTTGTGTCTTTTTACACTTCTAAGTCCTATTAAACATTTCACATGCAAAACCCAGGCTTTGCAGCAGTACAAACAAAATATGCTTAAATATCTTCGTCCTTTGCCTCAAGGCTAGTACATAATGTTAAGGTTTGTAATGCTTAATTTAATTTGATGTGATTTTTATTAACAAAGTTCAGAAATTAATTACTTATCAACTTTTTTATTGTACAAATATAGTATAATTTTACAAAGTTGTTGTAAGATTTGTTTTATGGTTATCACTCTTACTGTATCTAACAATTAAAATTATTTTGTTGTTCGTAAAGATTTATCTTCTTAAGATCGACACATGCTTTTTTTATAAGAACAGCAAGGCTCAGATTGGATGAAAATTAAGAACAATTGAAGAACAAGCTCTGGCTGAGGCTGAAAAAAAGTTAAAATGTTTCTAGTTGAATTTTTACAGCACTTGGTCAGTAACCTGAGATAAAGGTACAGAGGTCTCCTCAAAATACAGACGATCAGCATTGCTTTTCAATGCCTTGTGTTTTTGTTTTGATTTCTCATCATTTCAAACCGCTCACAGAAATAAGAACAAATTGAAAGCAAACTGAGGCTGAAGCAGCCAAAAAATTAAGAACCTCAGTAGAATTTACTGGTTCTTATAAAAAAAGCATGTATTTAATCTTTCATCTCATCTGTTAAACAGAGAGCCATTAGTTGTTTTTTGTGGAGGTTCACCATCAGGGAAGAAGAGGAGAGGTCTAACTATAAAACAGGGTCGACATACAAAGACTCTTTACTCAGAGACAGTTATAGACTTTGTGTGTGTGACCAGTACACCATGGGCTGCAGGTAATGATTAAAGATGATGGTGATGATGATCGGAGTGGTGGTTATAACAGTGGTACTGAAGATGTTTACAGTGATAGTAGTGACGATGGTGGTAGTGTGATGACAGTGTAGTAGTGATGATTATAATGCTGTTGATGATAGTGATAGTAGTACTAGTAATGACGGTGCTGATGATAATGATAATAGTGTTGATGTTGATGATGGTTATGACAGTGATACTGATGAGATTGATGATAGTAGTGACAATGGTGGTAGTGTGATGACAATGTAGTAGTGATGATTATAATGCTGTTGATGATAGTGATAGTAGTAGTAATGTCGGTGTTGATGATAATGATAATAGTGTTGATGTTGATGATGGTTACGACAGTGATACTGATGAGATTGATGATAGTAGTGACAATGGTGGTAATGTTGAAGATGGTGAAGATTATATAGTGATATGTTTCGATTGTAGTAGTAGGGAGGTTGGTGGTGAAGATGTTTGTCATTATGTTTGGGATGATGGTGATGGTGGTGATTGTGATGACACCAGTGATAACGACGTTAGTGATGATGTTGATGACAAAAGTGAAACTGACATAATTTAAAAGCTGTTTTTTGAGAGTACCCAGTACATCATAAGCACTACAGTGTTAGTAGTGTTTTTATAAAAAGCATAAAATGATACTCAATCACAATAAAATATACAGTATGTTTTTAAATGCAGATTGTCAAGACCCAAAAGCATTAATTGCAATTACTCCTGACAAGTTACTGGCATATGATCTTGTTGTCTCCTTAACCAAGTAAGTTGTTTAATTAACTATTGGAAAGGTTTTTACTTTCTGCAGGGAAAAGTTGAGAAGAAATTACAAAATTTAAGATTTTTAAATCTTTAAAACTTTGCTAATGATGTTTCTAAGCTACAACATATGTTTATCAAGTCAAATAAAAATAAAGATTACAGTAAATAGTATTTAAAGGTGAAATTACAAAGTGGATTGAAAAATATAATAATCACTAAACCCAAGGGTGAAATATCGAAGGCAAATAAGTTATATAAAAAATTTAATTGGCCTTTTAAAAATTCTCTATTTAAATCTGGCAGTTGGTCTCATAAAAAGCATATTGTAAATCAAACAATCAAATTTGCTGTTTTCCTTTCTCCTAAAACTTTAAAAAAATGGTCAAAAAGCACTTTTGTGTCAGACTGTATTGTTTTTTTTCTTAGTACTGAGTTGTAATTATGTTTTCATTTTGTTGTTTTTATAAAGAACAAATTAAAAGTTATTTTAGGAATAATTAGTTACATATTATGACTGCCTTATTGAAACTTTACCTGTTGTTGTTTTATTAACTCAGGGTGCCGATGTTTTCCATTCCATACACCTTTGACATCCATGAGGCTGCTGTGACAAGTATGGAGTATGTTGCAGACTGTCCACCTGATCTAATAAAAGATCTCCTTAGTGTTGGAGAAGGAATGAAAAAGAAACCACTGAGAAGGGAAGACAGTAGACAGGTAATATAGCCTCATCCAACTTATTTTATGTGCAGGTATTTTTGTTGAAAATTTTATCAACTACAGCTGTTGAACCTTTTAAGCAGCATCATTTTACGTAAGTAGTCACCCCATGTTAAGTTGTCAGTTTTCAAATTAGTTACTTCATTCATTTGCTTAATTTTTACTTCTGTTATTAAAGTGGTACGTGAGCAAGAGGCAGTTAATCTGATTTTTTAACCAGTAGAACTACAAACAAAGAAGGACCAATGAGATACAGTATGCCATAATGTACAAAATAATGGAAAACAATGATTGACACAAGAAATCAAAAGAAACTGAGTTGAAAATTCAAGTTTAGAATTTTGCCTGTTTGTAACAAAATTTTCAGTGCTATTAAAGAAGTTATTAATAGATGAGAGAGCTATGCAGTAATTGTAAACATACAGTAAAACATTTTAAATGAGGAGAATGTCTTTTAAAAATATTTAACAATGTTTAATTTCCATCTTATGCAGACATGGCCAGTAGTTGGTGGTGTCAGAAGTAATAGCTCGGAAGAATCCTCATTGTCCCTTATAATAACTGGGTAAGTGTAGAATTTGAAATGATGGCTTAATATCAGCTGATAAAGTATTACATACTAGTTATACAATGAGTATTATCCCATACTATTACCTTATTACATGATGGCTTAGTATCAGCTGATTTATAAAGTATATAGCATACTAGTTGTTCAATGTTTTTAATCCCATACCTGAAATACCTCATTACATGAATTTTTTGTGACACTTTAAGTTAGTGAAAAATGGTTAATAAATTAAAAATTAAATTGTTGCTAAATTAAGTTGAATATAAAATGAAAAGGTGTAAAGGGACTGGAGAAAGTCTGAATCAAAAAATTTTTTTTTCAGGCCTGGAAGTCATGAAATTTTGTTCGGGGTAAATAAGAGTTGTAGAAAATTGGTTTAATTTAATTTATCAGATTGTACACAAAAACAACATGAAAAATAAAGAAAACCCAAAGTAAATGCACAAAAATTATTATTTTGCACAATTTCCCTAAATATTAATTTTTATGTTGAAATTAACAAAAATGTTTACTGTACTTCTTAACATAGCATGAGCTTCTTTCTTCTCGTTAACCAAACATTCCAGAAAAAGAGCAAAATGAGAATACTTTTGAAAAGCGATAGCTCATGGAAAAGTATGAAAGGACAAAATAAAAGTCATGGAAATTAACTTGAACTTCAACTTCAACTTTATTATCACAATACAACATTACAATTTTTAGCTTTTTACAGTTGGCCCGCAAATAGTAAATCTAATCTAGGCAGGTCAACTGTGTACAATACCTCTACTACTTTTAATAATTTTTCCATTAAATTTTGCTCATTTTTTCTAAATCCAGCA
>JAOEHV020281367.1:0-25619 GCA_025447995.2 Isaurus tuberculatus | reverse complement strand
CAAAAAGGTGACAAATTTGAAATAGAATACAAAATTAATAAAGAAGCAGCTTTTCGCTGCTAACATATTCATTTAGAAATGTTACAGTGGTATTTTATTTTAATTATGATCACATTGTCACATAGTGTTCTTAGAGACAGAGTGTACTTACTTAATGCTGACCAGGTCGACCTTGGATGATTTTTTCGATATAGTGACTTATATACTGTGATAACACTATTTTATTTTTTTTTTTGGGGGGGGGGGGAGGGAGCTAGGCATTTTCTTGGGTGGAAGTTTATACCCCTCAAATAAGCTAGATAGAACCCTGGTTCTTATGAAACGGGGCTTTAATATGAAAATTTTAGCCTAACAGGTTCTTAAACTTTAGGTTCTTATACGTGGGTTTTTACTGTAGTTCCGTTACATCTGTAAATAATCAAGATAAAACACACAGTATAGGTCAAGCTGTATAATTTGCCTTCTTTAGTTCAATACCAAATACACAATAGTAATCATTCAATTATTTCGTTCAATTTAAAACTGTATCTAATTTCATTTACAAAATATAGTCGAATTATAAAGAAAATACTAGAAACAGTTTGATTCAAATATAATACATCATATATCAACATTAACAACTCTTTCTCCCGCACGAAAAAACAAATTCAATCATAGAAAACAAGCCTCTAATAAATGTTCCTTTTTGAAAGGAATTTGCAGCTTGGCAGTCGATCAAGCAACTATAATCATTTGTTTATAATCATTGGTAATTAATATAGTTATAAAATTTTTTGCAGTTCAGCGGGTTTTTAACCCTCAAAGTTTATAATCATTGATACTATTAATCTTCCTCTAAAAATATACTATTTTGACTTTTATAATCTTACAACGTAAAAGGGCGGGATTCGTTTGAACGTACTTGTAAAAACACGTGATTTAACGAATTCTAGGTCGAAATGTTTAATCATTGCCGTATAGGTAAAGTAGGGAATCCCGGGGAAGGCAACTTAGCAACTTAGCGAAATAATGTAACACGAAAACGAAATGAGCAGAAACTAATAGCTTGTTTGCTGCCTTGGCTCGTAATTATATGAATGAAAAGTTTTTGCTTTGTTTAGCTGTCTTTTGCCTATTGTTCTTTATATTTCACCTTTTGCTCTTCTATATATTGCATTTCTTCCTATATAAACCCAAATTTTCTTAAAATTATAAATTGCTCTAATGAAGGGTTAACATCAGCTCTCTAGTATACTTAGGGCGGTGATCAAACATTTTCAACCTAGAATTTATCAATCAAATCATGTGTTCGTTAGACCGTATTTGGTTGGCTTCACATCATACAATTATGTTGACTTCTTTTAAAATTATTTAAAAAATGACTTATTTTTCCTCCTCGCATAATTTTAGTTTTCAACTAGGTAATTTCACTCGAGTGAAAAATTGCACTAAGTGAAAATCTTATTCTGATACTTTTTGCTTGTAGGACGTCTTATGTAACTCTTATTTGGTAAACGACTGTTTCTGATTTAGTAATAAACACAAAATTTCAAATTTTCCTAGAACATTGGTGTAGCATAAAAGAATATAGTTGTTAAAATCTCTTCATAGTTTTTCCAAGCAAACTCTATTATTCTTTCGGACAAATGTTTGCGCCTTAATTACGGGTATTTATAAACGCTCAAACGAAACCCATATATTTTTCCTGTAGTCTTGCACGAAAGATATGTCGTGAATTTTTAACTAGAATGCATGTCAGCTATCATTGTATGAGACATATTTTCTTGCTGAATGATAGAAGGGGATGTCTGAGTAGACGGAATTATCTGGGGCCCTTGGTGCAAAGCGTGGTGCGCATGTGCGTGAGGATGGCCTGGAGGCGGCATCATCATAGCATGTGGATGGCCTGGGATATACATCGTTTGACCCATAGTACTCGGTGGCATCTGGGCTCTATACGCATGCGTCGCAACTTGCCCATGCATTCCGTGTGGTGAGGACATGGTAGGCATCTGAGGAATGGTTCCTACACCACTAACTGAAGGATCATTGCTCATGTAACCCCTTGGTGGAAAATGTGGCCCCTGAGGGCCCTGCTCAAGATGGTAGTTAGGATGCCCTTGTGGATGATGTTGATCGGGGTAGTATCCTGGTGGTGGGTGGCCTGGGGCGGGACCAAATCGAGGAGGGCCTGGGGATGGGATGCCTTGACCAATAGAATTTTTTCTTCTCCTTGATTTAAAAACTGTTACCACGGGGGATTTACCAGCTCTATTGGAAGCGTCAATCATGGGTTGTACAATTCTCCTCCGAGCATTAATGAACCTACAACGTGAAACAACCAAAGTTGTTACATCATAACGATGTGGAATAGGCTTTACTATCAAACCGTAATCGAAATAAAGCTAAAGTATATTGAAACGTATTCTACCATCTAGGTTCAAAACAACGTTTTTACTAACACCTTTAAAGTGCCTATGACACGCAATTTGGGTTTTGCACATTTGAAAAATTTAGCCTTTCAAGTGTAGGATTTAGAAGTTGAGTGTGTAAGATAACAACTCCCGATTTTATATGCGGTTTAAAATTGTTATTTTGCCACTAAAATGGTCGAGTGAACACATCGGTGTGTGTTTTGGCAGCTTTGCCCATTGGGAGTGCCAGCAACACAAAAATCTCCTCTTTCTCCCCTTTTGTTTCTCCTCTACACTAAAAAGGGTTTTTTGTGCACCCTGGATAACGTCACAATCTATTGTATAGGTGACATTCTGTCCGCGCGAGACAACTACCATTTATCGGCTTAAATATCCAAACTTTAAGCGCGTATAATATATGTGTCCTACACATCTCAAATTTTGGAATCGTACGTCTGAAACATTATATTTTCCAAATGCGCAAAGTAAAGAAACAAATAAACATTCGTGTCACTTTAAGAACATTGAAATTTATGAAAATCAATGATAGTTTCACTATACCAACTGATCTTTGACAAGAGATAATTAGTTGTTGTTCGAAAGAGAGCTGAGAATAAAAACTTCTCAATAAGCGTCTGTTTTATTTCTTTAAAAGTGAACCCCCTATGTTTTTATGAGTTCCTTAACTTTTCTTAATCTGAATCTAGGTCTTTTATAATTTGGTTCCTTAGAAAAAGACGTGAAGTTCACCACAAATTGGATAAATTGCCAAGAAAATTTGCAATGATAATTTACAAGATGAAACTAAAACTACCTATAACCTCATTCTAGGCCGTTTCAAAAATTAGTGCTTTACTAGAGGAATATCTTTGCTTTTTATTCATAACTTCAACAAAGATGATGTACGCGCGCATTTGATATTTCTACTAATGAACATGGCGTCGAAATGGCACGCAGTACAACAATACGTACCAGTTGTTGACTTGTAATATTGTCAACCCTGTTTCTTGTGCTAGCTGTCTCTTTTGCTCCTCTGAAGGATAAGGATGCTGAGGGAAAAAACAAAAAAAATAAATACTGTTAAAAGTCGTTGAGTGAACAAAATTAGTTTCGGCGAGTTTTGTTTTTTTTGTTATTGTTGTTGTTCCTGGGATGTTACCTTTGAGGAAACGTAAAGAGCACGGATAAAAGATGTTTTATAATCTTATCAAATCTAAACAATGAATATGATAGAAGTTTTGACAACTTTATTCAGATCTACAAGCGGCCTTACTTGACATATTAATGACATTTCAAGTAATTAACCCTCGTCTACACTTTAGAGTTTGGTTTTTTAGCATGGTCACTTTTTCAAACAATACGTTTGAACTTGAAATGGACAGAGTTTCCTAAATAAATGAGGAATGAATGAGAGGAAATATATTCAAAAGAAAACTTAGAAAAAAACAAAAGTTCAAGAATTACTCTAAAATTAAGGTTTACCAGGAGTTTCTAATTTCTGAAAATGTTACTATATCGAAGACGAAGATAAGTTTGAGAAATAGCTTTTTAATATCTTAGCTTAAAAGATTGTTTCAGTTTAATTTACGATAAATATCTAGATCAGTAAAGGGGAATGTTTTTTCTTCGGGAAGAAACATTTACTTTTGTCATTGAATAATCGAGGAATGCCACGAATGTCCTCTATTTGTTACTCTGTTAAAAATAGCAGCGAAAAGTGACAGTAACTCAAAACACAGGATTAACACTGTGTTTGCACATCAGTTGACAACTCGTTTCTGTTATTAAAAACGTTTCTTGAGCTGACTGAAAACAATTGATCACACCAACAAAGGAAATTTCGTAAAAAAGGAATAAATCTCACTAAGCTCAAAAGACAACAATCGATCGTTTTAACATCAACACTGTTATGAATGAGCGATAAACTGATTCACAACTAAGCTTTCTAAAAAAATCTTCGTTCTGGGCAACGAAAAATTGATAGATATTCTAAATCTTTTCTGATAGTATTAGAAAACGTAAGGCTGTCTCTAAAGCTCAGGATTTAAATCATGTTGTTTTTTTCCATAACCTTTAAGATTTTGCAAGCTCTTTTCATAAAAGATACTTGAACTTTGAAAGCGATTCCTGCATCGGCACTCCTAAAACTAAGAGTATTTGCTTGTAAATTTACTACTTACAAATTCACAAGTACAAAACCTTGCCCTTAAAATTTTCCTCTCAAAGCAAGGAAAAGAAATTATCACTGAACTGATTAAAAAGTTTGTTCAAATAAACCCAATCATTTCCACTCGAGGCATTTTTGTCCATTAAATAAAACTTACACGCTTGATTCACGTGACGTTCGTGATTTTACAAGATAATGGCAAATGTAAAATGTCAACAAAGTTCTGGTTCGTGTCTGCCAAAAAACAAAATATTTACTTCAAAATGCTCAGTTCCAAAGAGTATAAACTTGCCATTTGATTTAAACCAAGGAGAAAAATGAAACAAGATTTGTTTTTCAATTTAAACATTTCGTTTCTGACTAATTTGTAGTCACAGAAAGAAAACATCTACTGATTAGATGCAGTTAATAAATCGAGAAAAAGGTGAAAGTACAACTTAACATCTTCAGTGGAGATTTGAAACTAACTTTAAAGAGAAAAGTTTTCACGAGAAAAAGTACTAGCATAAACTGTTAAAATTGAAAAAAAGCATCCACGTTTCGTTTTTGTTGTTTGTGAAAGGGCATTTTTAATTCCGAAAGAAAACGCTAAAACTGTATCAAGTTCACGCCATAAAACAAGACATGTGTCAGTTAGAATTAGATACAAACTTTGCAATTCATTCAAATACCCTTATTTTATATATTAGTTTTGAACATCCAGAAAGTTAATCCTGTAGCAGGTTTTTTATGTTACGGGGACTGAAATTCATCCATTCTCTCACCATTTAAGACAAAGAAAAATAATTGGATTTTGCTTACAAGTTTAATGCAACCGAACAAAAACAATTTGTCTTTTTTTACAGTAAATATGACTCAAAATTGGCCATCAATTTTATCTGTTTCAATTCATTTGTAAAGAAAAGTTTTACACTAAGTTTTTAAAATAGACACTATGACTCTGGTGCCGAATTCATTCGTGCTCCCTCACAAAAGAGCATCTAGTATATAAAACGCGGCTTATAATCGAAGATTGTTTGTTTTAAACATAAAAGTGAAGAAAAACAACAACAATAAACCTGCCAAATACAAGAATCCTTTCTCTTGAGAGAAATCTTTATTTTATCAACAATTAAATAACAACCTTCCACTGTGCAAAGAGCAGGTAAATTTTGTTTCTTTTGTCTTTTGCGTTTGTAAACAGAAAAAATACTTTCTTGTCTCAACTGGAAATAGCTAACACACGTTAAATCACCTACTCCATATAACTAAAAACAAAAATTAGAAAGAACAGAAAGCTGTTTAAAACTTTAATTCCAATGATAAAAGCTTTTTGGTAGCTTGTAATTTTAATGCTTTCAAAATCAACTGGGATTTTGTCAGTTCCCCCTCGTGCATGATAATCTCTTGACAGCTTGGTGTTAAGGTGCACACATCCTTGACTGAATCAATTCCACAAAAAACAGTACGTTCTTGTTTATATATCGAAATAAATATATACACCTCTAGATAAATGGTATAAGTCCTTGATTTAAACCCTTATGCTTGTCTATCAGCACAAGAAAAACATGACTTTATTCAACCAGAAACTGACGCATATAAGCAGGACAGACAAACAAAGATCAGTTTAAAAAAAAGAACTACTGAATAAGGATTCCGCGAATGAAGAAAGATAATAAGTTTTCTTACTTACCGTTAAATGCTGGAAAAGCCACGCTTTCATAATATTTGTGGCGGCTTTGGGGAATATTCCTCTTTTTTTCTGCCGCTTTTTGTCCGTGTCATCGTCAGTATCTCCTGTACCGTCATCGGAGCCGAGTGACGTGCTCAACGATGGATCTAAGGAAAGGTTAACTTTTTCAGAAACTGAAGTTTCACTCTGCATTTCTTACAATGATTAACTTCAAAAAACGGACACAGAGATATCAATCTTTCTATATTTATTCACATAACGACACAGGTTGTTTTTTGTCTGTCTGCATAATGGATAACCACACCAGTTTTAACTAAAAACACCTTTTTAGTGTCACTATGGACCACAAGTTACGGGTTAGCAAGAACGCCGACTATGGCGGCATCAAAAAGAACTATATATTATGATTCTTTCAACCAAAGCAAGGATCGATAAGTTAATTGTCCATTTAACTGCCAAAGGAGTTAATGTTCTTAAGCATCAGTGTTAGGATTAATGGAGGCTGTGATGTTTGATCGAATTTGCTTTTTGATATTTAGCTCATAACATACGCCAACTGTGTAAGAACAAATATCTTTGCCCAGTGCAACAAATAAAAAAAATGCCGGATTAAAAACATGCGAAGGCCAAAAAAGTTTCAATATACACAGAAAGACGCTATATCCTTTCAACCTTCACACAAAAAACCATAAAAAGACACAAAACAAACGCGTAGTGTAAAATGGCCGGAAAAAAAAGGACATCACAAAAGTGATACATTTGAAAAGACTTGTTAAGTGTATACACTCGTCTTGACTAAGAAGAAATAAATTCTAACATCAGTTTATGGTGCTATAAAAAGTTACACAGCCAGACGAAACGCTTTCTTAAAAGTTGGTTTTTTATCCTTCTAGAGGTCAAGACATACGTTTGTTATGGGTGATTTCAAAACTTAACGATATAAAATGAAGGAAGTTCTTTACGGGTACTTGAAGGGTACACCTGATGCAACATCCTTCAATTTTTCACTGACAATAAACTTCAGTTCTTGTCACCTTCATTTTGAAGCGCCCATTAACATTGTGCTTCTCTCATTGGCCTACCTTTGGACTTGAGATCTAAAACATTTCCCTTTTTATCCAAAGAGGCTTTTTCAGTACAAGTACTGGTATTAACAAGACTCCTGCCGAGATCCATCATCTTAAATGATTTTCTTTTAAACTTAGAAAAGATCCTTTCACGAGACAGGTGAGACCAAGATTGATTCCCGCACGCGTTGACAATCATCCATATATTGAAAACGATCCTCAAAAGATGCTACATTGAGACATCGAGGAAATGTTAACACAAGAAGATTCGATGGCATAAATAAGATTTTAGAATGCTAAATACACATTCTGATTGATGGAAAGGCAACTTGACAGCCTTATGAAAAGTGAACCATAGCTGAAAAACAGCTGCTCTGAAATCGAGCAACACTTGGAAATATGACAGAAACGCTTGACAGAGATTAAAATTCAATATTTAAAACTTTTAAGCTCACTTGACAAAATCTCTTGTCGCTGTTTGGGTCGATTTGAAATTGCCATTTCCGTTATGGAAAACTTAAAAACTGAAGTTTTGTAAAATTTTTCTGACAAGTTACTTATGATAAAAAAAAAATATTACAAATAGCCAATTCTTTCTCTTGCAATTTGCATGTCAGAGTTTTTCTAGAACTTTTTTGTGAAATAATTATGGTTAAATTTAATTGTCTTTTTCGATACGTTCTTGAGTTAACCGAATTGGTATATGTGTATTAGCAAGAATTTGCTTTTTTTTTTTTGCTTCCCTAATTTCACACAAAAAACGATAAACTATCTCTTCTCTTTTTCACTTCCTGACATGAGCAATTGAGGGCGATTGAAGATAAATAACGTAACAAAGATGCTGTTTCAAAAGTCGAGAAATAAGAAACCCAAAACCTATTTGTACGCTGTTTAATTGTATGATAAAGGCTAGGATCAGCTAAAACCCATCTCCTATCCTCAGTTAATTGATTTACACAGCAAAAGCATAGCTTTGATAATTTAGCTAACATTTCACCAACGTGACAAAGATTTATAACGAGATATTATAGAGGATATGACATTCTTCACTCTACTCTTCATTCTGTCAAGACAGGCACCATCAACGCCTGGTCAAGTACTTGGAAAAAAAGCTTATATTTATAGCACTTCACCTGCTCTTTCAAGACAACAATAATAGCTTCGAATGCGACCTCCATAAGATGAACTGCGACTGGCGTTAAAATTAAGGATTTTGTGAAAGTTTTGTGAAGCTGCAGCTGACTGCATTTGTGCGCTTGTTTTTTTTTTCTCTTGAGTCTGAAAAGTTCTTGCAAAGCACACTCAAAATGAACCAGTTACGCTGGTCATCATTATAAAAACCTTGAGCACTTTCTAGCTGATTGTAGATATAAACTATGACGAAAGTGTAATAAATTATTAGATGACAGTACTTCAGGAAATTACAGAAGGAAATTGCAAAGGGCTATCTTGTCAGATTTATCAAAGAATCAAAGGGTAGTGTCAACGGAAAGACAGTGGAAGAAATGGCACAGTACACATACACTTAAATGAAAAAAAGCATAATCGGCGTTAAATTTAAAATCTGGAATAATCAAAGTTTAAATAAAACCTTAAAAAATGCAACTAAAATATATTTTAAAAGATTTATCACAATTTGTTAAGTATTTAAAAACAGCGATTTTTTTAAAGCTCGGGGAGCAAAGAGCGATACAAAATCTTACTAATTAAACTCCATTTCAAATTACGACAATTCTTTCTTTAATGCCCCGTAATCGTTTACATAAGAAAAATCCCATTTCCTAGATTTCCTATCAGTAGAGCACAAATATATAACTAAGCAAATGCATCTAAGTCCTCCCCCATATATAAGCAAATTCAATTTCCATCAGGATTTTTCGTGTTGACAAATCAGTAAACGAAATTGGCACATCTGCCTTCACTTGTTAATTTCATGTTCTTTGCTCTGTCACAATAATTTCAGCAAGAGCAATTTCCCCTTTGTTTTTTTAAACAATAGAATCCCTGCTCTAAAAACAGTTCTTTCTCAACCGTTCAATTTAGCCCAATTGTAACTTTTCTTTGACAATTAACAATGTTTGTACTTGGAGGGCTTGCCTTGTCAATTCGGTAGATAGATGATAAATGAAGGCGTTTGCAAGCCAGGGACACACACGCGATAAGGACTGACCACAAAAAAACCTACAGCAGGATTTGAAAAGCCATTATCACAGTTTGTCTGTTTGTCACTCAAAACAAATCCCAAAAACCACACGAGGGAAACTTTTTGACATGATAAATTTTTTTCTGTTCGAATAACGACATTTAATGACTTCGCTTGCACGCATATGGAAGTGATTGAAATTAACATATCTGTCTCTTTCATGTCGTGTACGAGGTAAAATGATATTCTTTTTAATTACTGAGAGAAAGAAGCCTTTGTGCAGCTGTGTCAACAAGGACCTCGAGCTTTCAACTCAATAAAAGCCCAGAAGAATAAACGCATTTTTTGAACCAATAAGTTCACTATTTATTTTCACTCTTTATATAATCGCAAACGTGGATTAACACAAAAGAAAAAGCTACGTATTTAGCATAATAAAAGCTTGACAAAACAGAACCAAAGATAAATTCTTCTTTAGTGATATATTATTGAGGACATTATTAAAAAGACATCCAAGACGGAAACAATTTAATAAAGAAGTGATGGAACTGTCGATTTTAATAAAGCCAACTCTATTCTTACCTTCCGGCGTTTCGGGCTCTTCTAAGGCCGAATTTGAGAGTGGTTGGGTGGGGGATTGTACATTTTGTCCCGAGTTGGTATTTTCAGTCGGCGGAGCTGAATTCCAGCTCTGTTGACTCGCTGGCTGTAGGAGAAATTTGCATACAACTTAAATATCGAAGATCGCGTGAACTGTTTTGTTGTTATCTTTTTAACAAAGTTTGAACAATAGATGTTCAGAATAATGACAGAACGTGAATAGAAAAAGCAAAGTTTGAGGTGCAAAATATGCGACATATAATTCTTCAATGATTACTGAATGACGAACATATTAACCATACAACAAAACGTCTCATTATCCCAAAGTTTACTCACTGCTCGCCTTCTTGTTCAGATTTGGCGATCTAAAACATGCAAGTGATTTTTCAACCGCGAAAATTTTCGACATCTGTTAAAATGTATCTTGAAAATTACTAGAGGCAAACGGCAGTTCAAAGCGAAGACAGCTACAACACGATTGTTTAATATTTCTGTCACAAAAAACAAGAGGTGTGAATTTGATCTTAGATAAATGCATCAGTTCTAGAGCGCGAAAGGACTGTTTCAACACGTCAACCCGCCAAAAGAACTGTCGAAACGCAATAAAAACTCTAACAGACTGACAAAATACAACAGCATATTAAGTGTCTTATTTAATGCCTAAGGTGTTCAAATGTGACTTTTGCAGGACGGGCTGCGGCATTCAAGCTACTTAGAAAAGAGAAGAATGAGAACCTTAGCAAACAATAATCAGTTTAGAAAACAACTCCACGGGAGATGAATAAATCACAGACAACGCGCGCTTCTTGTGTTCACGTTAATTCTGGTCCTAAACAAGCCTATCTTGCGATTTTGAGAGCTTAAAATATTGGTATCACTCGTCTTAATAGCCTTTCATCCACTTAGAAGATAATTTGATGTTGTAAGGGAAATTTACACCTCAGACGCATCGCCCAACCCCTTGTAACACGCAACAGAGACGGGCTAAAATTGAGCGGGACAAGGGCAAAAGTACTCACATATCTCCAATGCAGTACCTGTAAGGACTCCTCTAATGGACTCCCCGGGGTACCATCACTGTCTCCTTTACCCTTGTTGCTTCCTTCCTTTTCGTCCATTACCAGGTCGATGGGCATTTTGCCTTTGAGGCAGGCAATGTAACGTTTACAAAAATTATCACACAGCTCGTGCACCTTTGAGGGAAAGGTTTTGGTCAAATTAAACAATTTTTTTGTCTGAAAAAGCCTTCAATTTATAGTTAACTGTTGTATTAGCACAGAGAAATACCTTCGAAATCCAACAAATAAAAGCAAGTGACAGGGCGAGATTAAATTTCTATCTAAAGATAACGTTAATTTATGCATTATGCAAATTCTCGTCTGAAATTAGTCTGGGAAGTTTATAAACACGGCGAGCCGAGTTCAAAGGGAATAAGTTGAAGCTATGATCCTGGAATTTGTTTTAAAAGGTTTAAAATGGCCAAGAGTTGAGGCTCAGAAAACAGTTAGCATTTCTATAATTGATTTAATTGAGTAAACATTAGGATGGCTTTACGTGTCTTACCTTTTCAAGTTCCAATAGGTGAAATCTAAGAACTTGTATAGATTGAATCATCTATAAAGAAAGGTGTAAGAAGTTGATAAGCCGTGAGCAATTTCCAAAAAAATAACCTTCATGGCAGTAAAACAGTGAACTGGACTGCCGAGTATCGAAACCAGCTTATAAATGTACACCAAAAGCATGTGGCACTATTTGTGTTATTTAAATTCAATCAACGGGGTTTGTATTAATATTTTAATACGTCCACACAAAAAGCGTATAGTTTGTGGGTTTTAAAAAATAAAACAACACTTACCAAACTATCGACTTCGTGGTTTGAGGAAAAAATAGTTTTGTCACCTCTAAACTGTAAAAGATAATGACAACATGCGTGTTATTTCACAGACAGGAAGGTTACAATAACGTTCAGTAAAATCATGAAACCGGTTCACGGTATAACGTAAGACTAGTAAAAATACGAAAAATATACCCTGCTGTCCACATGTGGAAATTTTAAATTTGTAACGAGCTACGTGACAGAGCTGGGGAAAAAATACCAACTTAACGAACCTGCTTTGCGAATGCAGAAATGTCCTCGTTGAATGAAGCAGACGAACACACATCACCGCCAACAGCCCCTGGTTCTCGTGGCGTACAAGTTGCGAGTTCACACTTTTCAAAGATAAGAGCCAGTAGTGGAAAGAGTGGATGCCTGTAAATAGCACGAGGTACAAATGAATCACGTCTTATTTATTATTTCTACTACATTAGTCAGGCACCATGCTGCCCGCTGGAATATCTCACCTTAGAAAGCGATAAAAAGCACGGAAACGTGTGATCTGTTTGTTGCTACGCTCTTGCTGCATCAGTGCACTCGATAATTCAAGACTCCATTGAGTTGATGTGTTTGAATATGAATTGTTTCACACCTTCCAGCTTCGTTTTAATAATTATCGCCATTGTGTGGCAGTTATTATACACGGTAGCAGATCAAGCAGTCAGTTAGAATTTGCAGGTAAGACTGACAAGTAAATTGGTGCATTTGAAGTGTACCTACCCATATATTAACTCCTTATCTCTCTTATGAATATCAGACACAGTAGTCATAACGGACGCGGAGACAGAAGGAGGTGGGTGATGGTACGCTGAGCTCACGCTTGTGTGATTCATGTGTGGCTGCAGTTGGCCCGCAGATGAATTCCGAGTGTGATCATATATCGACGCTGGTCCTTCCATGCCTGCGAAGGATCCGACATCATCGTATGGCTGAAAAATTAAACAAGTCTGTCAGCTGTTACAAATAATACACATTGTATGCTAAAATCAAACGGTCGCGTAATTCTAATCAGTCTCGCGAAATATGCACAACACATCACACTGGAGCGAGCTGCCAGGCCAAGCACTGACCCGTTGCGCCATACGGTATGGCCGAGCAGAGTTTGTTCCACGTTGTGATTTAGATCGCTGTATGCAAACTCGTTATCGCACAATTGCAGTAAATGTTTAATCCCGAATACTGACAATCGCTTTGGTGCTAACACAGTTGGATAGCTTTCTAAACTTACAACCCGTCAACCGTATGTAAGAAAAAGATGTTTAGCCCCGTCAACACAACCAGTAACGAATTGTCAAGCTTGTCTCGTGGCTTTTGGTCACAACTCTGTCAATCACTAGTCAAAATCTTCACAGATCTTGTCATTTACCCAGGATGGAGAATTTAGTTGTCGATCAGAAGGCCTTTCAGTTCTACCGGAAAATTACCAATGTGTCTCACGAGTTTGAAGGGCTGAGAATTTAATACAGGAAGGATACTATCTAAGTTTATGATATGTCGATTCTAAAGCACTTATGAGGCTTTCAACATGAATAAAAGCTAGCTATCAGGCGAAAGTAAATGACACACTCACAATCAATTCTCCAGTTTCATGCTATAAAAACCAGCCACTTTTTAATAAGACGTGGTGGAACCAATTAATGACAGCAGCCAATCAGAGGGCGGGAAAATCGTCATGCTAAATAATGTGTCTAAACATTTCAATCTTTATTGTCTTAGCTATCACGGCACACTGAACACAAACCGGGGCGTGTCGATCTTTTCAAAACATACAACAAAGTAATCCACAGCAATTTGAAAATGAAAAATAAACATTAAAGAATACAAGGACGATTTTAGTAGCTCCTATACGCGCAAAGACTTCGTGTTTGTCTTGCCGTCATTTCACACCCTCATTTAATCACAACACAAAACAATTTATAAATGTCGTGAAATACCGGGAAGTATGTAAAACAACCCATTGTATTGCTATTGATTGACAACCTTTGAACACCTGCTGTTAATTGGCTTTGTAATGTTTCTTCTTGCTTTGAACTTTCCACAACACAAAATGAACTTTAATAATGCGTTAAAACACACAAATACAGCTGACAAAATGGTGCGCAACGGTGATAATTTTTTTCAGCGTTGCGGCGAGTTTAGCTTTCACACTCAAAACTTTAAATTGCTTTTATTAAATTTGTTGTACCCTGGAAGTACCTTTGATGGATTATGTTTCGTTATCAATTTCCTTGTCTCTCAGATAACGATGAAATGCGATTCCCTTTGTCAAGAATGACATTTGGGCGGAGAAGCACGACACCCCGCAAACGACAACATGACGGTTTGAACACCCTTGAAACTACACAAAATAGAAAACTTGACAGTCCTCAGTGTGAATTTCATTGTTATTAAGTGATGTTAATTCTTGTGGGTTTTCGTGATCCGTTAGTACGAACTTCAAGTCATACATGTACGATCTGACTTCAGCTAAGCATTGATTCGAATGACTGATTGGTTTTAATGTCTGGTTTTGTCTTCATTCTGTATTTAAAAATCTTTATCAGCGCATTTAAAAGGGAGGAAAACATAGACTAAGGTGAGCGTAACAACTGAAAAAAACAGGTAATAGACTTTTCACATATTTCCCCGTTTCAGAATGCGTTCAAATCAGAGCCTGAAAACAAAAAGCGCAATGATCATGAAAAGTAGAATGAAACCGGAGCTCTCTTTCTCTTCCCACGTATGACGCGCAACCATCACATCAGAAACACACTAAACCAAAATGCATGGTTTGATGGAACAAATAAAAACCAAAATAAGTCATTTCGCTGGGCAATCACGTTTTAAACTTTAATGCCGATTAAGAAAAGTTTCTGATTTCATGCATGCCCGATCTCATCAACAGATGTTTTCGTCTGTTTAGCGAAATACCCAATTTTCAAAACGAAATGAGCATTGAACATTTATTTCTGTTCTCTCGAACGCTCTTATAATCATAAAAACTTGAACGAGAACTTGGTTTTCTTTATCAGGAAATAATCAACAACCTTTTTTGAAGACTCTTTCTGTCGTCAGGTTTTAAAAACAGAAAACAAATGTTTCAGCTCTCGAATTTCGTGATCCATCAGCGTTTAAAGTGAGCAGTTATGAGTGGTACCAAGCGCAACTCAAATCCTAAGGCAGATTTGTCATTTTGTTGTTATACTTTTCAGCAATTATTGAAGGAACTGTCGTAGTTGGTGAAAACCCCTCACGTTGGTTGACATTTGCTAATGAGATCTGTATGGCTCAGTATCTCCTTAAAACCCGCTATTTTAAATACATTCATGAAATGTTGAAATGGCGGGTCGGTGAATTATTTAAGTCATGGCACTCGGGGAGGAGATGATAATAACCGCCATCAGGTATAATCAAAATTATTTATGACTCATATTTCGGGTTTACGAAAATGCTGCTTTTCTCCCAAAAAAAATTGCAGTTATGAAGATGTTGGCTTTTTTTACGTCAGGCGCTAGACATTAATTTTAGGGACAGAATTTTGTTAAACTCTATACGGTGGTGAAACATTCTCTGCACGACGGATAACCGATTACACATCTTAAACGACTTAATGTCGAAGATGTCTTCAGGCTTGTTCAATACCAGTATAAGCTGTGGCTGTCAGAAATCAGGAACTTAAAATACAGTCATGAAAGCAAATGATAAAGTGATAAATGTTATAGTATTAAATGGTGAACTTACTGACAAGCTCGAATCAACCACAACAGATTGGTTGGAATCCGTTCGCGGCTTACAGGTCACGCATCTATGTTCGTAATTGTACAATAAAATAAAATAAAAATCATCACTGCTTTTTAATTTTCGCTCCTGTCAGTATGATTCCTTTAATAAAATATTGAATGATTAATTTGAAATGATCCGATATTTCTTGTGAGTTGTATGATATATTAACGAAATTGTGTTGTATTTGTTGCTTGATATTTGTTTCTCGTTATCAAAGAATATCTAAGGGAAAACAGCTGAAAGAGAATAAATTGAGGTATCATGCTCCTTTTGACAGCATGTTTAGAGATTGCAAAACACCCCAAACCACCTAAGTTGCGCCTATCTTGTTTTTATTATGGTATTCTTTGTACTTTTAATAAACATAAAGCGAAAGCAAAGCAGTTGAAAAATTGAGACAAAATTTGCTTTTCTTTATCTCGGTTGTATAGAAGTTTTATATTTGTAGTTGTAAAATAAAACAATTACATGGGATTTTGATGCACCGTTGCGCGTTTTCACCGCCCCGCGAGGTCATTAGAGTCTTTTGTATTTGTTTGATAAGACAAAATAAAGTGAAACCTATCTTTTGCTGGCGGAGCGGGTATCTGATAAAATATGCTACAAATCACTCACCCAAACGTATCAGCGGCAAGCTGACATCGATATGAATTCTTCCCTTGATAACACTTGGAATTTCACGGAACTCTAACCCGTGAATTAAATTTTATTTCAAGGTAAGAACAGCGCCATAACCTTACACCACTAGCTTGCGCGGATCTTTCATATTATGCTAAAATTCTTACAGAATATGGCGCGCGTTCCTTGGGTCGTGTCGTACGCGAATTCGACGGCAAAGCTGTGAAACATGCCTTCTTGAGTGGAAAGTTGAATGAAAAATATTGGTCCACAGGTTCCAGGTTATGTAAGTTTAACCTTTAATAATGACTGAACTTTGAAGCTTTGGCCAATATAAAATAATAGCGACGGACTGAATTTGAATAAACTTTGTCTACGATTTGAAGGGAGCCATTCGAGATAGAACGAAAGTAAGTCAAATTTATGGATAACTGAAAAGAACTGAATTCACCCCAGACAAGACTGATCTTCATTGATCGATTGCCGCGGGCGGTTATCAACTGTGCAGTTGTGGCAATTTCAAAAATGAAATGAACTATTGCCTTTATGTCCACATACATGACATCATTATTCGCCATAAACGTTCCGAAATTTTGCAAACTTCACCATTATTGGTGTCGAAAGAAAGAAGAGTAAATAGACGCGATTCGTTACTCATCAAGCGCTGCACAGAAGAAGGCGGTATAAAGAGTTTGTTTGTTATTGTTTTCCTCTAATTTCCGCCGTAATAACCTCAAAGTCCTCTTCATAACAACAAAAACTCTTTTAGTGAATCGTTTAAAAAGCGTCAGAAGGACTTTCACTGCCGTACAGCTAACATTTGCTTACTCGCCATATATACGTTTTGTGCAAACAATTTTCTTCTCTACCGTGCATCATTTGAATTTGTAGGCTTGCTAGCATGGCACGAAATGCAGAGAAAAAGAATTACCGTGTTTTACATAAACGCAAAGTCCATTCAATCATAAAGAAAAACACAAACTCGAGAATTTTATCGCAAATCTTGACATGCAGTGAAACGACATGTTTTGAAAACAAGCACATGACTGACGTTTAAGCTTAACATCTGTTTAGACTATTTCTCTCTAGCGTACCTGCCCTCATTTTAAATCCGAAATAGTAATTCTCTAGGTGACTGCTCGACGATACCACCGAAAATTATAACCTCAATTCATCCGTTGAAAACTCAGCGTCCACTGCAAACGGAATCTCTCTCAGTTCACACGTAAACGAGGTTGACTGAATGATAGAACACACTGGCACTGCGCTGATTTTCGGTATAAAATTACCAACATGGGTGTTCTCATTTCAAATTATCTCGAGAAAGAATTTAAACTGGTTCGCGAATAAAAGCGATTTGAGTTTTTGATGCAATAATCTTTTGTCGACAAGAGGTTTTGACCCTTAAATGCCGTTTATTGCACAATTTTTTTTTATCAACATTTGATGACTTGCCGGGCCCTTCAACAAAGTTCTCGAGCGTGACACCTTAATCCGTCCTGAAAGCAAAATTAGAATTGAAAACAGGTTGATTTAACACAGTTTTATAAGAGGTTTTTATTTGTACCCTGTAATTATCGATTAAAACTAGAATCAGTCAAGTAATACGTGATTTTTTGAGTCGTGCAGCCCAAAATAGAACGCTCACAAACAGTCCGATATAAGATATGACATGAACTTCCTTTCATTGCTTGGTATATCAAAAACATTACACAAGCTCAAAGTATGTATGAAAACACTAAAACAAACGAACAAACACGTAATAATTTTTGCCTGTGGCTTACACTTCTAAGAGAAAAGATTATTGACGTATAACCGTTGTATTAAACTAAGTATGTTTATAGTTTTGGAACAATAATAACCGACCGTAGACACCAAGTCTGAGAATGCCATTTCCAACAATACTCATATTACGGCACAGCAAACTGCTGCCAACGGACACGTCTTTTTCTCACGAGGAAAGTCAAAAAAATTAAAACTCAACCATAAATGACCAGAAAATGCTTAAGTTCCCAGTTCTTTTGATATATTCTCGAATTACTTGAAGTATTTAGTCATTCTTGAGAAACAGAAAACCGGCTATTCCCAGTGCAAGGATTGTCACAAACATATATCTTTATTAGCATTTACTGTCATATAAACAGAAGTAATACATAAGAACAATGACTAAAGGAAAACTTTCTTCATTTGATCTAAGATGAAGGGCTTGCAAAAGAGTCCCATTTGTGAAGTCTGACTGCATTTATAGTAAAAACCAACGACAAGTGTCGATATGACTGATCATCCTTGTCTTTAGAATGAAGCTACAATCTCTCAAAGGTACAATCCTAATTCATGATTTTATTTTGGCTGTATATTGAAACTTTTAAAACTCTTTAGTTACACCATTCTCAACAGAAATGTTATTGTTGTTACTGAACTTATGTCATGATGCAATCTGAATCTTTTTTTGTGTGTCTTTGTAAACAGTTCGTCAAAATAGGTTGAAATGAAACTCGGCAATATACTATATTTTTCCAAAACAGTATGATTAATTTTAGTTCTGAACGACAAACACTCTTTATAAACTACTCTGCAAAGTACGTGAAAGATATCTGGTTATTTCACGGTAATTCAAGTCAGCCATTGTTTCAAACAAGGCTCATGATACTAATACTGAATGTAAAAGACACACTTTTGAAAAGAATTTCTTATCACTGAACACCGAAAAACAATTCCATATGATTCATTTTTAACTCTCGATTTACAGTCTAGCTTCGATAGCAATAAGCTTTTCTCAAACGGCCTCGCAAGAAACCCACAGCCTTACAACTTGACCTAGCTGTTAAACGCGTCCCTGAGAGATCAATTTAAATCTGGGCGTCGTTGCTTCAACTTTTGTTTGAATTTGTCGGTACTGTGATCATTGTAAAGCTTGTTTATGTTATATATTCCTCGTTAGCGAGCTAGTGCTAATGTTTTCTATGTTAAATCGCTCCAGCGAGTTTGTGCGCTGTTTTGTCTGAAATCAATTATTTTTCAACGATGAAGTAACATATGGCTTATAACTGTCATCACTTCAGGTTCTTGTTATTCAGCAAGCAGCGACTCTTTCAAAAACAATCTTCCCACAAAGCAAACAGATATTCTCGGCTTTCTTTCCATATTACGGTGATAGTTTTGTATGAATACGTTACGTTCTGTATGGTGCACTTTTTTAGTGAGTTTCATGAATAAGTGATAGAGAAACAAGCGATAAATGCATTTAACTTTTATATATTTGCACATAGCACAGACGCAGATTTCAACACCATTTTGGCAGAACTCTTTCACAGTAATGGATCGAGTTTAAGGTGAAAATCAATTTTTAAAAGGTTCAGTATTTAGCGAAGTAATTATGGAATGAACTAGATCCCATTTTTTATTTTTACATGACTAAAATTTGTTTTTCAGTCCTTTTGAAATGCGAGTCATTTCATGGGTTTCAACATACAAAGGGCAACTCTCGTTTTCCCGTTTGATTCAGCCTTGTACGCACGCCGCATTGCTGAATCGAAACAAACTAAACTATGAAGAAATACAAGTACTTAAACTTACCCATGATAAATTTTTTAACCAGAGAAGATAAAATGTGAATTCCTAGAAGTCCGTGTTCTGAGACAGGCCAGGCTGCGCGAGCACCTAAGCGTGGCGTGTGGTTCTCTTATCAATGGGCGATTTGAGTATTCATAGCTACAGCGACGTGCTAAAATTCTTAAAGCCTATGAAAACATGTTTGAGCAAGCAAATTAAAAAGTCTTCCCAATTCTTTTTTACTATTCCTTTTTAAAGCAAAGTTTGAGTGAACAGACAAATACAAGGTTTATGAATTTTCAATCACCGGCTGCTGTCGGCGAATTTTTGAAATATGAAACAGGCAAAACTTTCTCAAACGTACTCTTTTAAAAGCAAAAGCGTTGAGATCGTTTATGTTTACTTAGTCAAAACTAACGTCTGCGTATCAAAAGAAAAATAAACCACGCAAAGAGAACTATGTTGCATCTTTTGATAACAAGACTTGTGAAAACCGCAACTTTATAGCTGTAAGTGTCACTCGGTTGAAAGTGAGCGCAATTCCTTGACCGGCTGTGGAAACACATTGTCTTTGAGACCATGGAATGGATTTGTTAAACTTTATGTGGATTACAAATAAATGCAATTACTTTTGCAATGTATTCCGAATCGTCAGCTGACTTCAATATATACTTGCAATAGTTGTGAGAGTTGTGTTTTAATGGCTCAAAGCGGCTACTAATACCCTCAATCAAAACGTTACTCGATAGCGGGAGCTCCTAATGTCGAATATTTAAAAAACGTAGACCTGTCGAAACTTCAATTCAGTGTCGCAATGTGGCTGTCAGATTAACTGCCATACAAAATAACTAGTGTATTGAAAAACTAATCAAACACGCTTTATAAATCACAATGGCATTCCTCTTTAACCTCGTGTTTCAAACAATATTTCTAAGGCAAAGCTTAGGCAATTTGGCATTTTGTGTTCTGTGTTAAGAAAGACAAGATGGCGGAATGGGCGCGTTAACAGTACTCTTTTAACAAAACATCGCGTGCATATCCGATCGGAACATTTCGCAAAGAATGTTTTATGGTACGTAAACACTTTAAAATCTACCCAATCATTGAATTTTGTTTTTACTCTTGTTCACTAAAATATTTTTTTATTATTCCCGTGTCGCACATCTTCTTCCAAATATAATACGCTCGACTTTCTGTCCAAGTTTTTGAGAGGGGATATAAATATTTTGTGGTTTTGCAAGTCAATGGCGTGAGCTTGATTATTTTTTTAAACTTGGATCAACAATGTACCTTTTACGTAAAGCATCTTTCATCATGCCAACACAGGACTGAACTGCATGCTTTAAAATAAAGATCTCACAATGAACTTCAATATTTTTGTGCCGGCAAAATCGTACCAATAAAGAAATCGTATTTCCAAAGTTAGGGTTTTCACAATGATCAATATCGAAAAAAGACGCGGAGGCAGCAAGTGTAGTTTTTTTCTGATTTTAACTTCGAAGCACAAAAACGATGAGTTACTTTATTTAAAATTACGGTAACTCTTTTTTAGCAACTTAGTTTAGTTTCTTCGGCATGCTACAAGAATAGTGAAAATTGTATATTTATACTTCCTATTTTTATAAATGTCTTGTTTACAAAAACAAAAACACAAACCTGGAATGAAGACTTTAGATGTTACAACATCCCTTCTACAACCTTCTTGACAAAATTTTTAAAAAAATGAGAACCTAAGAAAAACTATTCCACGAATCGAGGTCGGAAAATATATTTTGTTAAAAAATAACTTAACAATTACAATAACTACAATTATTTGGTTGAACACACAGAGTAAAGAGAGCGACTTGACAAAAAGCAGTACTGGCTGGTACTTAAAGTTATCCAATAACTCATCAGATAGAAAACCAACAATTTTGTGCATGGCTTTTTTAGCAAATGATCAAATCCACAGTTTCAAGACCCTTTCTCTTTTGACATCTATTTTTTAAGATAAATAAAATGTTCCTTTAAAAATCATCCTTTTTTCTACGTTTCTAAAACATATAGAAGGTTTTTCCCTACTCCGCTCACTTACCAACTTTGCTATTTCATCGAAGGTGGATATGAAAATTTGTGGAATAATGTGCTCTTGATGAAACAGAGACATGTTGAAGCAATGTGAGCTAGACTATTGTAAAATGCTAGTCTGACTAATAAACTCTCTTCGTGGTCAGAATTTCTTAGCTCAGCAGGCTTAACTTTTTGTAACTGACTATAGTGCAAATTGCACAGTTCGATCTTTTCTCTTTGATTGGGTAACAGTTATCAAGTCTTGCGAACGAGCTGTCTGCAATTCACCCAAGGCCTAACGAAATTTGTTTGATACGTCCAGAAATCATATCAACTCGAGCAGTTTTCACTGAACGCGTATATGTTGAGCCAGTTTAATAGTTCTCTGCGGTTCCTTTAATTTAAAGGTGGAAAGAGTGTTTCTTTTTATGAAAAGAATGAATTTTAACACTGAAAATAAGTTGTCTCACCATGATAAAAGAGAAAGAGCAGTGGCAATGGAGCCACATCATGTCGCTCAATGACCTCTTCAAACGGGCGTCTGAACTTTACTCTAACTTACTTCAACCAAGTTTTATTTTCGTACATTTCACAATGAAAATGGTCAAATTAATTGCCATATTTACGAAGTCTTTTGCGCTTTTCCTACGCAAAAATAATTTAAAATACAAACTGTTCACATGATCAAAGACGCACCGACCATATTGACAGAATTTAAGCTTACTGTCGCTGCATCTCATTTTTGAACAGTAGTGGCTTTTTACAGTTTGGTATTGTCTGCAGATTTTGAAATGACCTTATGTTACAAAAGAACTTTATTGCTTTCAAAACGTGTTAGACTTCTATACAGAGGTGCGAAAAAACTTTCAGAATTTGAATTGCTCAATATGAAACATTTTTGCCGTCAATAAATTAAAACTAGCTGCATGGTGAGCTAAAAAACCGCCCAGGTCAGACTTTAAGCTAAAGCAACTAGTTTAAAAAATTCTCTCAATACTCAAGTAATAAACTAAATAAAGCAAACGTTCTTGTCATGAGAAAAAACAATTATGAAGGCAAGACAACCAAAATCATACGGGATTCTGCCACGTCAAGACAAGTTTTTAGCAGATTATTCAAATCTAAAAAATTGATCAAAAATATTTAAGACTCATTTTTATTTATACATAACTGTGTTCGTTTATTTATTTTCACTTATTTTTAAAGTATTTAAAAGGCTGAAAAAATTTAGGTGAGAAGTTTACATATGTAGCAAAAAATCTTGAAAAATGCACGCCATCGTAAGGAGCCCTTGAGATGGTAACCGATCTCTCCCATGTTTTTCGTAACCGCATTTAGATTTCGAGAAACAGCTCATAAAATAAAGGGTATTCAAATCTTCGTTGTTTAAAATACGGATTATATTATTCATCTTACAGGAGAGATCAATTAAGTGTGAAAAATCCCTTAGCACTGGACATGAAAACTGGACATTGCTGCATTTGATCTATGACTCGCCTGACTAAAACTTATCAATACCGCGACTGACAAACTACAAGATCTGATAGATACAAAAATGCAAATACTGGATTTTGTTCGAAACAGAGTGAAAACTCAATTGGTTGCTTGGATTTGCCTTTTCAGCAAGTTAGTCTGCTACTAAGCTGTAACTATCAGTTTGCTATAGTTTTCAGATAATATAAAGCATTATGTTTTCAGCTTCTTTTTCGTGGCAGAGTAAATATTTTTCTTTTTTGTATAGATTATGCTTTTTTTTTCTCCTGCGTGTTTCTAGGAACATCTGAAAGCTAGTTCATTTCCTTGCTATTCAGTTGAAATTCCAAACGCATAAAATCATGTAACTAGTTAGTAATTTGTTATTCTTTCACCAAACATAACCAATCTTTCACTTTTAGTTACATAAACTGTATGAAACTTAGTAATGATTTGAAAACACTTCTCATTTTTCTTCCAACGTTCAAAAGAGTTTGCAATGTAGCGTCGATATAACTTTCTCTTGGGCTTTACCCAAATACTTTGCACTTTTGACGGTATGTTTTCATGAGGAAAATTTCTTTGACTCTTTATTGCTCCTTATTCAATAGCTTTTTTTTATCTTTTCTATTTCGTCGTGTTTTTATCGCGGAAAACTTAATTGTCTTTAATATATTTTTTTAAATAATGCAACATAGTTTGTTGTAACGTAACATTCATGGGGAGATTTTAAAACGATAAAAGCATTAAGCGAGATCTTTTAATTTAAGTTCAGTTTTGAAAGAAACAACATCAAACGAATTCTGAAATTACTTTATTGAGATTAATTTTTTAATTTTGATCCTAATCTGAGATTATTCAAAGAAAACTGTTTTTTTTTTGTTTCAATTTTTATTATTTTTTTAGAAATATTATGCTTATTGTTATTGCAAAATATCTATAACATGTATTTCTGATAAAACACTTTTGTTGTTATTTTATAACTATAAAATTGAAATGGTAATATTCATCCATTTTCATTTGTTTAAATTTGTAATTTAAAGCTGTCATTACTATACATTAGCTTTTTATATTTGACAAACTTTCTTTAAAGTTTCGACACTTTTTCAGTTTTGTTGAGGTTTTAAATACTGTTGTTGTTTTTTTTGTTTTTACAGAAACAAGATTGGAGACCAGATACTTCCTGGAATGTTTCTTTCTTAAAAATCACTTTTTGATTTTCAACACCAAAAAAATAAACCTAAATCAAACGCTAACTGTAGCTTAATCCTTTTCCAAGCCTAGTGGCGCTTATCTCCGGCCAGTTTATGTAGTGTTAAGCGGATGAGAGTCTCTGACTCCCCCTGAACGGGACACTAATCCATCAAAGGTTAGCTCCGAAACGAAGCTGATACTCGTTTAACTTCTTAAGAGCCGGGGATAGCATCCGGGGTCTTGTCAATGGAAGTAAAAGACCTTTATTACCAACTGCACTAAAACTACCGCCGTAAAACGACGAATTTCATACGATATCCATATCGTCTTATACAAAATTAAGTGAACAAATTGCATAATACCTATACGTCACTTTAAAGTTATCTGAAGCAAAGACAAAACAAAAAAAAATTTTTAAAAAAACAGAAAACTCATTGTCGTGAATTTCACGACACATGATCTAAGGTTGACCTGTTGTGACTTTCAAAACCTGCAATAATCATCTTTAGATAACACAAACACATTTATTTCTTACCAGAAATTTTATCGCGTCTAATGTTAATGCAAATTCAAAAATTCAATGTTTTTTTGTTAGTGTGAGATGCATTCAACTTTGAAAGGACTGTGTTTACATTTTTTGACAAGTCAAAGAACTTTTTTAGACCAGCCGTCTCCTTTGGTTTACACAACTTGCAAAATTATTTATGTTCTTAAGCCCTGCGAACAGAAAAAATTTAATCAAATATTGATGTAGACGTCGGTACACCATCAAGTCAGAAAGAACAAAGAACAATGCAGTTATCTGTTGATTTATTCAAAACAAAAATAAAGTTGTTCCTTTTTTTGCAAAGTTGATTGTAGCAATGAATGCAGAGCCAAGACTAAAGAATAACTTTTTATTTATTTCACAAATTGAGCTCATCTCTTTTTATGCTTTTTAAAAAACTATAGCTATAGGACGGACTTAACAATACACTTTTTTATATTAAGAACACACTTAATAAGAACAGTGAGGCTCAAATCGCCCGAAAAATAAGAACAAATTAAGAACAA
>JAOEHV020281366.1:0-33806 GCA_025447995.2 Isaurus tuberculatus | reverse complement strand
TTTGTAATGGTCGCTGTAAATAGTTTACGCCTGTTGACGTCCCGAGCATATAGCCCTTCGTAAGAGCAATATTTAGATATTTATGAGGAATATTTTGTAATGGTCGCTGTAAATAGTTTACGCCTGTTGACGTCCCGAGCATATAGCCCTTCGTAAGAGCAATATTTAGACATTTTTGGGGAATATTTTGTAATGGTCGCTGTTAGTACGGTGTTGACGTCCCGAGCGTAGCTTTTTGTCAGAGCAATATTTAGTCATTTTAAGGGAAGATTGTATATGTGCTGATAAACGTTTGATAGTATACGTATACTTGTAAGTTTTCTCTTGAGACTCAGTTGTTCAAAAATTGCAGTTGGTAAACAGCAACGGTTGTAGAACACAAACATAAAAAAAACAGTAATTGAGTAATTTTTTGAAGAAAAATGTCAATGCGTCTCGGCGAGTGGGTTAAAGAACTCTTTTACCCTGGCGAGGAGGTAACCCCCAAAACGTCTGCTCCTTAATCTATAGCTACTTACAACCGATGATCATAAAAATTTCAACATAGATCTGTCCATTTGTTATGAAGAATATTACAACAGTTAGCAAAAACTCTCGTAAACCTTATCAATCGTCAATAAAGATTTACCTCAGTTAATTTTGAAAAGTTTAAAATTACCGGATAATTTTACACTCTTGAGACTGACGTTAAAACTTTTTTATCTTTTACCATATCACAAAACGATCTGTTACTCTGATGAAGGGTTAACTTTCGCAATGTCTGTTCCTTACATTATTATGACGATTCAAATTCAACCTTTGGTTAATGTCTAATTAACGAAAACTGTGGTAACAACAACTAGCAAAAACCTCTTGTATAATCCTTTTCAATCGATAAAGATTTACCTTTTTTTTCTTTTAAAACTTATAAAGTATCTCCTGTGATTACGATTAGAGTTCTATATATCCATCACTATACATTGTTTATAAAAAATTGGGTCCTTAGTCATTTTCCTTATTTGCTCAGCAGCTCAACTAAATCCCTGAAGTTGGTGTAGATAAAAACTTGATGACTATGTCATTAAGTAGCTTCCGAGGTCATGCTAGAAATTAAAATCAAGAACATATAAAACTTATCAGTTTCTCTATAGTAGGGAATAGTATATCTTAATACTTAAAAGCCGTAGATTCAAGAAGAAATTTAGTTGGTGCATAGTAACAAGAAATGCAAACACTTATAGTTGTCAAGTAAAAATTTATAATTATAAAAGAATTTTTTAGTTTTTTATGTAATGATAATCGACGAGGTAAGCAAGGTAAAGACTTGGCGTTTTTATCAGTTTGGTTTGATGAACAATAGATTTTAGAACAAGCTGATTATAGTTTGGTGCCTCATCAATCATCTCATCTTGCATTTTTATTGATTTTTGACCAAGGAAGATAAAAAAATTACTTTCATAAATTTATTTTGCTCGATATCTAGATGTGAACTGTTGAGCAAATAAGGAAAATGATTAGGGACACATTTTTTTTTATAGACGATGTATAGTGATGAATATAGAGAACTCTAATTGTAATCACAGGAGATACTTTATAAGTTTTAAAAGAAAAAAAGGTAAATCTTTATCGACGATTACAAAGGATTATACCAGAGGTTTTCGCTAGCTGTTGTTACCACAGTTTTCGTTAACTGTTGTTAATTGTTTTTACCAAGGTGTAAATTAGACATTGCGAAAGTTAACCCTTTATCAGCGTAAAAGTTTATAATAAAACAAAAGAGAAAGTTTTTCGAGATTTTCTGTAATGTTTAACCCATATTCTGTCACTTTAAGATCTGAGTTAAATGCAAAACAAATTGTAGGAAATACGATGGCTTAAAGATGCGATTTAAGGATTTACTAAATGGTATTTTAGTATAATATTCATATTTCAAAAGTATAACGAAAGAAAAAGGAAAGGCGATTATCCTAAAGTGACATAACACTAGTTGCTTCTTGTTCAAGCTTATCTGGCTCTTCTCCTAAAACCAACATAAATTTTCCAGTAATCTTTTTTGACATAAATAATTTACTTTGTTAATCTTCTGAGTTATTTCTGAAACGATCAAGAGCTTATCAAAATAAGTTCCAGTTGGAAAAATGCTATTTTAATGAGATACGCCAGACAAGTCACTGTAAATTTCCCTTTTAAAAAAAGTTGTATATTTCAAATAATTCATGTTTGAAAGTGTTTTTATCCACGTAAAAATTAACTTGAACATGTAAACCTGAAAACATTAGTCTTCCGCGCTTACTTTCTCACTAACGCCTGAGCAACTGAACAGTTTTATTCTTACTTATGTGTTTCGCAACATTACTTATTTGAAACTATCTCAAAACTTCTTGATCTCAGCCCTAATCCTCAATTAAAGGATCAAAGAGAAAAACTTAATTAAGGTTTTATGCATTGGAAGTTTTTCTCATAAGATGTATTAAAAATATTTTTAATGAACCAGAGCTCAACCTCTACAATTTACTTCTTTTTAAAATTAACATATATATTGCACAGCGTCAATGTAACAATGATTGCCCAGAATTCGTGCAAGTGAACCGCCAATTTATCAAAAAAAATGCTTAACCAAAAAGGAAGAAAATCTAAGAAGTATATAACTATCAACAAAGACCAAAATCCCCCAGGTGTGATGGTATTGTTCTAACTGAGCTTCAAAAGATCATGAATTTTAATTTGTTAGATAAAAGAATCTTTATCGTGAACAAAAAAGCAAAAATGGAATCATTTTCAGAATTAATTTCTTTTAAGTGTCTTACTTGTCATGTTTCATGGAAATTCCCAAACAAAACTTTTTAAACTGTTCAAGTGGTCGTTAAAATTAACTTAGACCCAATCAAGTTTTCCGAAATACTTGTCAACAAACAATCTTTGACTTTAACAAACACAATAGAAAATAAAAGGAAGACTTTAAAAGTTCTTCTATGTTAGCAAGATTTATGGTCAATTAATGTATGAAGAAAAAAAGCAGTTGTCAAACAGCTGGGAAAGCAGGAAAATAGAATCAATTCAGACGTGTGAAAATTACCAAATGAAGTCGCCGACACAAAGACATTAAACCTGCTTAAAGATTTCGTTTGTACTTCAAAAATAAAAGGCAAAAGTAATGAGAAACCAAAATCTTTTCTCGTTTTGAGTATTGTTAGCATTCCAATAAAGAAACTTAAAGCTTAGTGTAAACAATTTTTGACATCACCAAACGCCAGGAAAAAAAGGTACAAAAATGAAATTTTCTATTTTCTATTCGAAATATTTAATTGATTAGTTTCCCATCTGGGCTTTGGTTTTTATTAAAAAGAAAAGATTGGCCAAAGTTTGAAATGAGTTAGCTTTTGAAAAAAACAACGAACATCTTAGATCTCAGTTTTTTCGAAACTATAACATTTAATTTTTAAACGTTAACACAGTTTATAGCAAAGGTGTTACTCGAATTTAATGTCGCTAGTGTACGGATTTTCTCTATTGTTTTGAAGGAAATCCTGCAAAAACTTAAACATCTTGCCAGATTAAGAAGGAAATAGCAATTAAACTAGTCTTTTAGGACAATGAAACTTTTCGAATTTCGAGTTTGCATTGTTTTGTTTTCTGTTTTCCTTATAGGCTTGCCAAGTAAAATTTCATTTCATTTTTTTTGTGGTGATTTTTTTTTTCTTATCATACGAATCAAAATATAAGTTTGACACATACCAAAAATTACATCATAATATTTGCCAGTATAGAAATTAATGTTATGTTTAACAAATATCGGAATTCGTTGTAGTTATTTCATCAAAATCGGAAAAAATATGTTTGCAACGTATTACTGTTTTTTCCCCTGCAATTAAGCGATTATCAGCATTTGAGACTTGGCGCCATATATAATTCATTTTTGTTATCAACATATGCGTATTACGATCTTTTATCATTTTCAAGTTATCATTGAAGTTGATATATAATAGTTCCGTTCAGCTTTGCGCCAAAAGACGTTGTTAAAAAGTTAGTTTGTAATTAAAAGACAGAAAAACTTTCAAATTTTCGAAGGAACACTAGAAAACCGAAATATCCAGCAAAAATTAAATATAATAACAAAAATAATATTTAGATATTTGTGTCTATAACCCACTTTTAAAGTAGTTTTAGTGCAAACATACAAGTACAAAGTCACTTCAGTGTGAATTCAAATCAAATGATATCTTAAATTTTTTAAAGCTAAACTAAACCTCTATTAAATATCGAACTACAGTACAGTAATAGCGAAGATCTCACACAAACAAGAGCAGTCGTTTGACGAAGGTTTCTTGTTAAATGGTTGGTAATTTTTGTTTGTTATGAAACCGCAGGTAAATAATTTAAAATCCCAACAGCCTTGTATGTTCTTAACCAAAATAACAAAACTTTTTCCACAAAAACATTTTACTAGTTCCCTTCGAGATCTTGTTCCTTATATGTTATTGAAGATTTTCTTAGTTTTCTTGCCTAAATATATTAGAAAAAAGTTTTATCTGTGAAAGAGTAAGAAACATCACTAAAAACATTCTTTAAAAACTCTTATGATTCCCAGAGCTAATAGTATAACTAGTGGTTTCATCTTAATATAGATAAGACAAACAATAAAATCAGTTTTAGGGTTCTGATAAAAAATATAAAGGAAAAAATTATTATTTGAAAAACTGGTTTCATATTGCTGAAAAATTCGTCATTTTCCAACTTATTCTACTCGGCACAAAAATCCGATAACAGTTATGATTTCTACATAAACATAAAAATGTAGTAGATGCATCAGTGGCTTCAAAATTTGTACCACTTAAAATTCAAACTAGTTTGTTCTTGAATTTTAAACAATTAACAACTGATATTTGCCTGTATATCTCGGTTTTGTAATTGTTCCCTTGTTCATTTCTGTATATCTCTTAAAACTTACTTTTTGAAAACGTAATCTTTTCTTTCTATAAATTTTGTTTTATTCGCTTTGAATTTTATTTTATTTTATTTTTATTTCTATTTTTTTGCGATCTGGTTTAGTTTGGGACAGAGCCGTGGAATGACTAAGTTAATTTGTTATGATTTGAAAAACTGTCCCCACAAAACTGGTTGTTGATGTACCGAAAATAAAATTAACGGTTATGAACATGCTTTTGTTGCTAGGAAAATACTGAACCAAATGCACCGTAAAAGTGATTTTTAAAATGTAGTGATTATAAATTAAAATTACTGTGCAATTTTGTTCAGGGGCAGTTCTAAAGGCTATGGAACAAAAGTCGGCCTCTGTAAAAGAAAAAAATAATTCGGAACATGTATCGTTTTGCGTGCGTTTTAAAATTCGTTTGCATCGGAGAAGCGAAACTATGATAGGTTTGTTATCTGAAAAAACAGTTTGAGGCAGTAAAACGCAAAAAAATTTAAATGAAAGAAATTTTTATAAACCCACTGAGTTTCTGTGATGATTATAAATTCTCTTGTGTATTGAACGGAAACCGAGAAAAGTAAACAAATGAGTAGAAAAATAGTGAAAATCATAACCGCGCATTTGGGATTAGTTTCTTTATGATTAAGATGTATAAACTGATGGAGAAACCAGCATTCATATTGATTTCGTAAACGACTTTGTAGTTCTACATAATCAATTGGGTAAATATGCGGTTTAACCAGTTGAACAACCAAACACAGAAGAATAGAGTTATTGACGAGTTTGGTTTGTTCAAGAATTTTATGCCCATGAAGTTTTTAATTACTTTAAAAATTGGCAATACAGAAATAAATTTGTCTGTTTTGCATGATGTTTTAACACTTAACTGTCATAAAAAGAAATTGATTTCTTTCTTTATTGCAACTACTCCTGTGTTTTGTGGAAAAAGGTTGCCGTTATTATAAACGTAAAAAAAATTATGATATTGATGACCCAGACCTTTTAGTCAGTAGTCTCGCCGCATATTGCTCTCATGGGAACACCGACACAAAAGAGTTTTTTGTTGCTAAACAGTTACGAAACACGAAAGTCGCGCCAAAGAGCTGTGATTTTGCATATGAGAGCCGACAACTTTTTAGCAATTCTTTTGATTGTCTACAACAACAATTACTTGCTTTGAACATTAAAAGTTGTGCAATTTTGGGAAACATGAACAATTATATGTTTTGCGCTTTGTGGCACCGCACTTTACTTTTTAAGGGCAGTGATGGTTTTGTGATAATCAACGTCAACCTTTCTTCGTCTCTATTTTGATCATAAAACGAGCTATTAACAAAGTGAAATCACCGAAACCTTTTAGCATATCTAAACAATAAAGTGACCCACACAAACCATCCCACAAAATGATAAAACAATGACAGCGCTGTTGCTACGCTCAAAAACAGGCATAAATTTTCTCCTCCTTTTAAAACCTTAGAATGCATTTTTAAAGAAGTATGGCACAAAAACTTTACTTTTCTTTCCTTGGTTTGTGAGACATACCATAAACCACTTAACATTGGAAAGTTCTGTTTTCCTTAATTATAAGTAAATGTGCATGTACAAATTCAAAACACAAAAGAAATGATATAAAAAGGTTTTGAACAATACAATATTCAGTTTCCTTGAGAATAAACCAGCAACATCCAAGTTGAACTCTTTAACTTGATGTTTTTAAATTATAACATGAAACAAAAACTTTTCTTCAAGTGAAACATAAATAAGTACTTTTTTGCGGAAGTTGAACCCTGAACACCGCGAAATAGTTTTCAAAGCTGGATGTAATATTCCATCTTAAGAGCATAGTTTATTTGTGTGAACAGAGTCATTTTTGAGTTTTCTCAACACTTCATTGCTTCGTTAAAGAATGAAATGATATTTAATTAATAACAATCCTAATGTTAGCCAGGATTAAGATGCGAGAAATACACGGCAAAGAGACAAAACCACTATTAACACACACTTATATCAACTATATAGAAGTCTTAGCTAAATAAGAAAGCAGATTTACTCGAATTATACTCTGCAGATGGAGAAAACATCATAGATGTTGAAGCTGCCACGATTAGTATTTACATTTGACTACAATACGTACAATTTGAATAAAAACGAGACGAAGTACATTGTTCAGAACATAGGGTCTCTCAACTGTTTTATTTTGAGCATTGCGTCTTTTCTGTTGCACATGCAGCACAAAAACACAATCAGTGAACCAGATATACTATTAAAAAGAAAACCACCATCTACTTTTCAAGTATAATATTTAGTGATTTAGTGTCTAAAAGCATTAAAATACACTCTAAAATTTCATCTATAATTTTACATTCTTATTCTAAAACAAAAGGACAATGTCTGTAGATGAATTAAGTCTCTCATAATCAACAGCAAGTCTCTTCGCATTTTGCTTGTCAATCACGGAAGGTTCTAAACCTCAAATCTGGATAGGAAAAAGGCGCTCTTTTTTTCATTTTCAAACCTTACAGGTTTATTCGCAAGCTTTACACAGCACTTGAAAACTAAAATTCTCACAAAGTAATAAAAGCGACTTCATATTGTCATTATTGTTTTTTTTTTCATCGTGTACCTAAATCGGGATTTCAGTTACTCCATAAGGATAACTGCTGTATGGGTTTGTTTGAGAAAAGTTAGAATGATGATTTATTGGCCCTGATTTTACGGGTCCCTTTAAGTACATAGTTGCCAAGCCACTATTCTGTTCTGGATAGGTGTAGCTCTGAGGATATGGGTATGACGGCAGGCTTGGAACGCTGCCAGCACTCGGAAAACCAGAGCTTTCGGTTGCTGGCGTCGAGAAACACACGCTTTGCGCATGAGGACTAAGGGATGCTGTAATTGGTGGCGGTACGGGACAGGGAGGCGGAATTTGAGCGTATGAGTTGTACCCTAAGTTGCCAGCGGAGTTGTAGTTTAAAGTGGAACCGCTCTTGCCCCAGTAGTTACTGCCGTAATTGGAGTAGACTGCTGTTGGACTTTCACCGGGGTCGTAGCGAAGAGCGCTGTTTGCCTCGAAGAAGCCATTAACGCTTGAAATCATAGCGTTTCCCTTCTCTTGTCCGAGTCCTGCAGTACAAGGGCTGTTTTTCTCCTTTTTCCGCCATTTTGCTCTTCTGTTTTTGAACCACACCTAAAGAATAAAGATAAAGAATTAGGAGATACAGCTTACAAGTTGTCACCCCGGGATTACTAACAATCTTCAAAGAAATAAAAAGCGATTTACTAAAGCTAGTTTAACAATCGGTTCGTATTTAGTTAGGTCGTTAAACAAGCATTTCTTCCTTTTTGAAACATATCTACAGTCTTACAAAAATTCCGCGTCTGACAATCAACCGAAGCATTTGCTGTAATCTTGCTCGTTTGTCGCTAACAAACCAGTTTTGGATGAGTTTAAGAATCCCTAAAGTAAGCTCTCAAAAAACGCAAACCCTTCTTTTGTTAATACTTCTATCTTTTCTCTGAAGTCTAAATTTTGTAAAAAAACAAAACATATGTATTACTTTATGAGTTTCAAGGAAATTTATCTTCACATCTTTATCATTTGTACAGGACGGTCCTTCGCTAACTCAAGTTAAAGCTTGATAGTAATCTTTTTACTCCGTGCTCTTGTCTGGTGAGTTTTTTAGATTTTTATAGTTTCTAGCACAACGTTTCAAAACATGTACGATTTTTTATAGTTCTTAATATGTCATATCCCAATTTAGTGCCATCAACTCGGTGGATTTATAGAGTTTATGAAGGTGTTAAAAAGGAGTTGTATGATGCTGACGAAACGATTCGTAAAGAAATCTAAAAAACAAAAGAGCTTAAGGATTCACACTTGATTCTAAACAGGGATTTCTGTTCAGTTAAGGGCCTTGATTTTGTCTTTTCTATATTATATAAGTTTGTTTGAGAGTTACTTTTCCTATTACAATTCACGACAGGTGTTAAGGATCGATTTATCTAGTCCTGTTGTAAACAAGATAATTGCACGGAAGTACAGCTTCGCAAAAGCATTAAAAAGAGCAAACACTTTGATGAAATCTGAAGGAACACTGATTTGAATTTAATATTTGCCCATTTACTTAAGCACTGAAGGGCGTTAGACATTGTGTAATTTTACCAGAAAGCTAATTCATCTGAATGTTTATAACAGTTGTTTTTAAGGTGTCTCCGAAGTTCTGCAGCCCTTCTTTTAATAATTTAAGAATGTACGATAAGAGCTGTCAAGTCTGCAGGCAAACTGTGACAGGTTTTTTTTTCAATTTGTACAGTAAATGGAAGGGAACTTTAGATGTTAATAGCATAAAAGAGAAGTTATTATGCTACAATAAAGACACAGTATTGTATGAAAACAAATTACACGCCATTCCGTTCGTACAGTTTACCTACTTTTTTACTTCTCATTACATTTCAATTATTCAAAGCAAAACGCCGTGGAAGCCCATTACAGTAAATAAACTCACCCTAACTCGGGCTTCTGTAAGGTTTGTCCACATCGCAATTTCTTCCCTCATTGCCATATCGGGATAACGATTGCGCGAAAACATTGCTTCAAGTTCTTGCAGCTGGTAAGAAGTAAAGTGAGTCCTCTGACGACGTTGCTTTCTTTTTTGTTTAGCATCTTCCGTCTCGGAGTTTGGACTCCCTGTTTGTGATAATGCAAACAAGTACAGCAATGATTAGGACGTAATCGAATGCAATGATAAGCTCTAAGGTGGGCGATACTCTCTTGAGACACCAGCTGTGATGGGATGTACAAGAAACCCAAGTGTAACGTTTTAGCACGTCCAAATGTAAAGAGTTAGAAAACATATTGTTGTTTCAGTTAAGATTAACACTTAATCCTTGAGAAATCCTTGCCTAATTAGAAGTTAGTTATCGAGCAGCCTAGACGATAATCTTATTTCGAAACTTCGAAGAAAAGTTACAAGTCGAAAAGATTTACCTTCAGGCGAATCAGCGGACCTCTCCGATTTGACCTCCATGTTGTTGTTTAGATCGCTGGGTGGCGGATGTTCAGGAGAATAAACCGGGGACTCAGCCATATCTGCAAATACAAAATTTTCTTTTGAAGCTGTTTAAATCACCTTTAAATAAAGCCGTAGGTTTTGTGTTGCTTGTTTTGGAGAGAGAAGTGTAAAATCTCTTAAGCCTTGATCAACAAAATGATGTGAAGACTTGAACGAAATAGGACAAGTAACTGGTGTGTTTAGATCGAGCCACCTTTCTCTACTGTTTGCATGCGTCAGTTGCTTGCCTTACGAACTGTACTCTTCGATTCACTTGAGTGGCAGCCAATCACATTCAAGGACCAGTATAAATAAACTCATATCTATATTAATTACATTTTAACGCTTTCAATTGTTTAGTTTGAAAAGTACTCGGCGAATCGTCAATTGTGGTTGGGAAAGCCGACGTCATGTTTTCACTATTGTCCAAGTTAACTAATTACACTCTGATAAAAATACTATATATTCAGATATATGCATGACCACTCAAAGCAAAGGGCCTCCACAAAAGGTTTCACAAAGTTTGCCTACCACACAAAACTTAAAACTAATTTTTGAACACTGTTGCGTGTAACAAAACTAAAACATGACTTCTAGTTTTCTCGCCTTTCTCTCTACCACCTGTATAATGTTGTAGTATGTTTTGCCGTTTAGATCGGTATCTCGTTTGCTTTTATTTTGTAAATAAGACAAGCACATCGGGTGTAAACAAGCACTGTAGCCTGACAAGCGTTTGTTGATTAAGTTCCATTCAAGTATGTTATTGTCATACTAATTCTCCATGATAGAAGCTCATCGAAATGTAATTAGCTTCTCGCCGTTTTGATAGTATATCGAGTTCTATCACATTAGTGTACAGCTAATTTCTTGCGAAATAAAAACCAGATACCGGTTCACCAAAACCGTTTAAGTTTTCCACGAGTACCCTTCATTTAAGCAGTTACTTTCAAACTAAAATATGTATTCAATGAATACTTATATTTTTCGAGACTTCGATATGTTTATATAATACACAAAGGCGAAAACATTTGAAAAGCCAGAAATGTATTAAAACCCCTCATTGATAAATTTATCATATTTTGAAGAGAAAAAGCAAACAGAGCACTTTTCCAAGCGCTTTGGGTTGTCGTTAAATTCTTTTTATTAATTGGAATAATGCGGTTGATATTGTCAGCTTTCTTTCGTACTGTTTTGATTAACATTTTTAGTAAATTATTAGCTTTTACTATATTCTGTACATTGGCTGAACAAGGGCAGAAAATATTTAAACTTCAAGTGTATCCGAACATTCGAAAAGTTAAGATTAAGGAAAAGCGAACGTTTTGTCTGTTGCAGAAATACTGGCGTGTCTTCTGAAAAGTCAACGAAGTATTTACATATGCATGTTTGCTCCAGTTCTTTACATGCCAGTATGGAGACTGTTTGCTTAACTTGGTTCTATCTTCTTTTGCTTAGTCATTGGTTCAAATTAAACGAAGTACGGCAAACTACATGTAAAAAATTATTGTGTCCTTTTCCATCTCCGAAATGTGAGAAGTAAATTCGCCAACATACTTCTTAATCTTCTCACTAAAAATTAAACTGTATTTATCAAATACTTAAACCTGGGCAAAGTTGTTTGGCGGTTTCTTCAGTCACTTCTTAATTAGTTATTAATCTCGCGAAAAGTTAACAAAGATTTTTTAATTATCTGAGATTGTATTTCAGTGAAATTTCCTGAATTTTCGGTCTTGGGATATTTCACAATTGATGATGTCATCAAAATGGAAAAGTACCGTTCCCAGGAGAAAGTTGCTCCAAAAGTGACGCATAAGTGACGTTAGAAACATAAAAGAATTCACACCTAAACTTCGGCTTCAAAATCAAACTTCAAACTTACTTGCATACTTTTAGCATATCCGAACGACTTAATCGTAAATGATACGGCAGTTTGTCTTAGAAAATGAAAATAAAGGCACGCCAGTTTTTTGTTGTTGTTGCTTTTTTTTTTCTAGAAACAGCGATATATTGTTCGAAGATCTCACACAAAACATAATTATTAACACAAAAACCATCGAATTTTTTTTCGAAAAACAATTTTCATTGATACGATGTTTTTTTTGTTTGTTTTGGTTTCGATACAAAGTCACTGAAGAATCATTACCTTGGATTCACAACTCCATGCCATAAATTTAAAAAGAAAAAACAAATCAAATCTGTATAGACAGAAAAACTAATTTAACGTTAAAAGACTTGGCTTTTTAACAGAAAATGGTTTCCTAAGTCCTACCAGATTGGAAACTATAAAAAATAAAATATTCTGTGAGACAGTAACAGTTAAATTTTAAAAACCCTTGCCATCAATAATACTTTACAAACTTATTTCAATTTTGTTTTACTTACTTAAATCAAAAGCCATCGCAAGTTTTTAAAGTGTCTAAACGTCGTACAAAATTAATTTTTAATTTTTAGTCAAGAGTAAAAGCCTAATTCCATTTTAGTTGAGTAAGGGCGGAAATAAGGATTTAAAGCGTTTGCTTTGCCACTTTGATTAATATTCTTGCCGATGTTTCAGGTTTTTTCCCTTGGGTGACAGGAAATTTTAAAAACTTAGTAATGTAACTTATATCTGAATAAAAGATACTTATTCTAAGATTGATTCCATTTTAGGTTGAGTTTCTTTTAAATAGGGATTTCAAACAACTGGCTATTTATACTGATGTACCTTAGAAGTATTTGATTCCTTCTTCGTGTTTCTGCGTAAAATGTAGAAAATTGTTCTTTGACTTTGTCCTCTAGAACGAACATTAAACTTTGTTCAAACATTCGTCTCTTGCATAACATGATTTAATTCTCAAATTCAAACTCTAGATTAAACCATGAAAACAATCGTAGCCAGACTTTTTAGCAGTTTCTAGGAGAGTTTAATCCTGACAATTTTCCGCAAATGCATGCAAGATACCGCTATCGCCTCTTTCACGATTTAGTTGTGTCCTTTCTTTTTTAGTTAACTGTTGTGTGACCCTGTTAGTCACAACTGGAGTTGATATCCAAACTCAAATAAACTAATTTGATCAAATACATCATGAGTACTTTTGAGCCAGTTTGATCCTGTTCAAGATTTGAGGTTAGCAGGTGCTTTGTACGACCACCCAACTAATTGAGCGGTTTTAATACCGAACGTACTTCAGTATAAGTAAGTAAACTCTCTCCACGGAAATTCATTGAAACGAGAGCTTTTTGTCTGTCGTATGAACTCAACAGTAAATAAGCTTAAGGAATCATGTTTTATATGATACTTGTTCGAAATTATTTATAGCTTGTTACTGTTTTTGTTTCTGCTTGGTAAGCAATACGAGATTTCTGATTATCAGGTTAAACAACTTTCTTGTTAAAAGATGTTTTTTTTTCTGAGCCGTTGGTACTTCAAGTTAAAAGTTATAAAAATTACATTTGACAAAACTGCATGCACGTATGAGTCGTTTATCAAAAGTATTGCTAAAGATTTAAACTCATGACGAAATATTTTTAGTCACTATATATAAGACGTTTCAAATAATCCATGCGGACATCAAACTAACAATTATAGTTTCAATATCAAAAGCTAAAGGTATTTTTTAAGTTTGGATTGATTCGCTTTCACTTACAGGCCAGTACTAAGCTGATGATTGAATACAGTAAAAAGGAAAATCTATTTCATATTGCATTTTAATTTAAAACTAACTCACCACAGAAACATAGTGAATAGTTCTATAGGTATAAGTTAAGAATACAATTTCTGTCATTGCAAAGCTCTAATTTTACGCATGGAAACTAGCAAATAGTTTTTGAAGAGCGCTAGCAGAAAAATCGCCATATTTTCCATTTTGAAACGACGTTTTTGTTATGCGCTTTGTCAGAGCGCTAATTATCATTTGAAAACGAATACAAGCCATTTTTCTTCCATATTTTTGAAAAAAAAATGTGGAAATTAATTTGTTGTTGCTTTTATGGTCTAATCATATATTTTCTTTTTCGTATATCCAGCAAATCGAGAAGGAAAAAAAAGCGTTCTTTGCCACTTCATAAGTGTGATTAACACGGTGTGCAAAGCACTCGGACTATTAAAGAAACCGCTTTCAATTTGTTAAAATTAAATTTCCATTATGTCTATTTCTTGTTCAAACAGCTCAAGAGATGCGCCGTTTCTCCTTAATAATAGAAATAATTATTGAAGTTTGAAGTATCTAGTTGTGAAATGAAGTAAACAGAATTTCCGTGTCTTGGTTTTTAATGGTATGATAAAAGAAACGTCACATCTCATGAAAGTGTCAAGCACAAAGTTAACTTAAGACACTATGTATGATTAACATTTATGTGAAAAAGGACTTTCGTTCTTTGAAAGGCGCAATCGATGACAAATAACTAGAGTCGACAGAGTCAGAGGAATTGAAAAAGAATTGAACAAACAGTTACTTGTTTATAAAAAAAGTACAAGCTGTGTAAAATTCTACTGAATTTTAAAGTTTGGTGCTAAGATGAAAAATTTTGAATGCAGTCTGGAGCCTGGTCTGGATGTTAATGGTCAACCACTCACTATTACAATGGAGGGGCCAAATAATAAAAAAGACGCACTGCGAACACAAGTTATTTCCAAGGAAATGAAAAATTGAACTCAAAACAACTGTTTGAACTGTTAACAAGAATTGTCAGGCAGAAAACCCTTTCGTTTTGATTTGCATCACATCAGAAATGGCGTTAAGGAAACTTTCAACACACTGTCTTAAAGTTTTCAAAGTGAAATTTGAGAAGCTAGCATGAGCCTTTTCAATTTTTTCCCTTACCTTTTTAGCTTGCGTTGATTTGAAACTAAAAGTTTCATAAACGCTGCCGCACTAATTTTCTTTCAAAAGAATTTGCTATTAACGGTGCATATGCTGTCAGTTATTCTGCTCATGAATCCACAGTTGATCTATGACGCTGGGAGTACTATGTCACACGTGATTAACAAAGAGACATTGATCCGAAATTAAAAAGTTATTAATTCTTTTTAAAAGATTACTGGTTAAACAAACAAATCATTGGTAAAACAATGAAATGGTATTTGACAATTTTAAACCTTCTTTTATTTCTTAACAGAAGGTCCCGCGGAAATATGGTGGCTGAATTTAAACAACTGTCGAGATATGACATATAACTCTAGTGTTCCTCTCTGTTCTTTCTTTATTCGGTATCTCTTTGAAATGCCTGAATAAATTATTATAGACACATTTGCTGTAACCTGGCTTTGAGTTCATGTTGAAACTTGTGATTACAGATTTGAAGATGTGATCAAAAACGTGTCATTCTTAAGCCTCTTCCATTTTTCCAGTCATGAGGTTGTACGAAACGGTATCAGATTTCAGCTTGTTAGTGTCTAACTACTACACAAAACATCTTCATTGAAAAAGCATTTAGATATTTAACTGCAATTTGTAGTAGGGCTCAATTCCAAATGATTTGATCCCTCTATAATTTTAAGGCGGTGTTTACACCAACAGATCTGGGCAAAGTTCGCAGCCGTTTATCATCCCACATGTTATTATTGGCATTATGACACAATTTTTTTTCATTTCTCTCCGAAAATACAATTTAAATAATGTCTACCTGGGAGAGCAGACCCTTGTGAAGTAAATAAACAATAAACAATAAACAAGCAACATTTCCGAATTGTTGTTTTAAAAAGTAATTAAGTATAACAAAATCCAAATTATATTGAAGTTATTCTTAACTATGAATCTACTCATTTTTGAAACAGGAATTTTTTGAACACGTAGACATTTTCTATTCTTTTTTCGAAAGTACCGTCACATGCATAACTTTTGTAACAGATTATGAAGATTAAGCAATGTCATGTACATTACTTCCCTTCGTGACCTAGCGTTCGATAGCGTGCAATAGGTTGGAACAACTTGTCAACTTCAACACCAAACTAATCCAGAGAAAACAAAACCAATACTCGGCAAGTGAATTAAAATCGTGTTAGGACCATTTCAGCTGCTTATCACATGTTTTTCTCGAGGGAAAATTTCCTTGTATACCCCAACGGGGAAAAACGAAACATGCTATTTTTATTCATTGCGAAAAAAAAAAATACTTCCAGGTGAATTTTTTTTTTAATTCGACACAACTTTTTTTTTTTTAAAAAAAAAGAGAAAATTGAAATTTTTTTCTTAATTTTTTCTAACTTAGATACATAGCTTCCGACGTATATCGAATAGTTGATAAGTGCTTTGTACTGGGTTTTTAGTTTAGGCGAAGTTAAAAGTAAAAATAACTAAGGCAATATGTGAAACTTGAGAGTTGAAATTTGATTTATTTAGATAGTCAATCATTCAATTTGTAATCGGTGTTCACCATTAAACATTACTTTGAGAATGGTTCAGTTCCAGGTATAATATAAAAGAATATATGATACCAATTCCTCATAACTCAGTTGGTAATTATATCTTAAATGTCCAGGAAATTGCATAAAATGCCGGAAGATTACCATGGCTGCAAATTTAGAAACTATGATCAATTTTTGACCGAAAACAAAACAAAAAAGAAAGAAAAAATCAACACGGACTTTAATTTCTTATTCTTAGAACAGCTAGGCATGCTTTGTCGATAAGCCCAAAGAAAGACTAATGGCCATGTGGCAGGTAGAATCTAAAATTTCACAGCGAGCAATTAACATCGACTCAAAACAGGTTACATTTGCCTTGATTCGAGATAACAGCTATAATTTCCGATTATGAGTGTTCAGGTTTCTTTTGTGTGGAAATTTTTTTTCTTGATTTGCAGTTTTTTGTTCAAAAGTGTAATTGAATTCCTGACACCTGTTCTAAAACCAAATATATTTTAAAGTTAGAAAAAACGAAAGTCCTTGGTAATGGAAGAAGTGAAGTTGAATTGATCTTGATTACACCTTAGGACTTAAAAGTTAATTTCCATTTAATTAGTTTAAGTAAACTTTGTTAAAAGCACCCTTGCTACTTTTTGTAAAAGTGAAGTCTAGTAAAGTCTTAGATTATTGTTCTTAACGTATTTTTTTAAAGAGTTTTAAGGTAAATGCGATTCCAGGTCCTCGCACTTTTTGCAGAATGGGCTGGCTTTATAATGAAATTACAAACTTTTTAAATTCATGCAAATTTTACCGTTTAATAATACCACCGATCCCCAAGCTAAGCTTAGTTTTAGAACTTTCATTAAGATGTTTTAACAATGAAAACTTCAAATAAACACTTCCGGTTAAGAGTTTATTCATTTTGAAAGTTATTCCATTTTTGATCATTCATTCAAGTCATTCAAGTGTCGTCTATTTAGACGTTGAACTTTGCATATGTGCATTTTTCTAACCTCAATGGAAGCATGTTTACTTCCAAAATAAACCTTGTCGAAATCTCCTTAAAGTGATTTGACAGCTTGTGAAGACTAATTTTGCGAGGCAAACATGAGAAGTATATGAAAAAACTAGGAAACGTTTAAGTCCACAGCGGTGTTCTTTGATTTCTCACAAAGTGACGAAGGCGCTGACGCAAATGAACTAGCCGCGCGGGTTGTGTGTTCAAATTGTTCCAATTAAAAGAAAAGATACGGAAAGTTTGTTCAGTTTTTAAAACTACACAATCATCTGTCGCCGTTTTAAACAAATATTAAAAAGCATTAATATTCTAAATGAACTTTTTAATGTTTTGTTCAAAGGCTTAAAAGGGACTCGATCGATAGACAGTAAAACGGAGTAAAACTTGACAAGCAAGACGCATAATGCTAGAATCCAAACACAAACGAAACGAAAAAAAATCTTCTTTATAACTTTCGGCAATGATTCTTTCATAACCTGGTTAGTTTCATGGACTATTTTTTCTTGCAAGAGAACTTTCTTTTATGAAGTTTTTGAAACTATTCTTCTTGAGTAGAGAACATGCGGTTTTCGGAAGAATTTCAAATTTACAGAGTTTAATTGTGTTTGCATTTTGTCGGATTCTTTCATCCGTTCACGGTAGCTACTTTATGGTTCCTCGATACACCGACTCGGCAGTCTTTTCTTTAATTGTTCAGTTTGAGTGATACACTTTTTGCACTTTAAATGGACGTTTTGTTTTGTTTTGTTTTTTTACCAGCTATAGTTTACAAAGCTCTCCATTTGAACTGTTGCATGGTATATTGTCTTCGTTTAGTGGTATGGCTTAGAAGCAACGTCTGTTTCATTCAAAGATTTATTTACTTTCATATTCTTTGTTTAGCTTGTTAGCTTGTGCAGTTGACTCTAGTTTGACAATATCTTCCTTTATTCTTCCGTTCGGGTGTCAACTAACGTTCAGTCTCTAAAATGCTTAGTTTCCTGTGGGATTTTGTGAGTATATTCAGAAATATAAAGAGTTAGTTATGATGTCTGGATAACAGGCTTTGGAAAACAGTTAACGACTTTTATCGAAAACCTGGTACTTGAGATCATTTCCAGTTTTTATTTGAGAACACGTAAATAAAATGTTTAAAACTTTCTGGTTGACTGATTATGTTCAATATTCGCAAGTGCTCTGTTGGCAAACTTTCCATTTTCTATTTAGAACTGGTTATTAGAAAAATAGTAGATCATTTTTGAAAAATTGGCTTGAAGTATAAAAATATCTTTCGAAAGAAATAATAGTTTTTCTAACCCTTCCTTGAATACTCTTTTCAAAAACTTGGCACTGAATCATCAGACATCCGTAGTTCAATTAATCTTACTGCAGTGATTCCAAAGCACAAAATGTCCCTTAAACGGGCAACGCTTGTGCTTGAATGTGGCTCGAAAAAAAAAAGAATCAGCGCATGCGTACTAGTTCTAAATGCTTTACGTTGTTGCCACTAAAGATGAGCTGTTCGTGGCTATTAACACTATGGGCATGGCGCACAAGTGTTTACGGTGGACTTCAGGAGCAATGCACGCTATCAACGTTGGCTTAGTGATTTCTTTATTGACTGGAAACCAGATTGTAGACCTTGGAAGTTTAGCATCCAGTTAAGGAAATTCGAATCCAGTCCAGGAGATAAAGAACTCAAAGAAGAGATTCAGCATTCAATCAAGGGAACTCCGTTGAGAAACATCCAAATCCAGTCAAGGAAATCCAAAATCTATTGAAGTGGATCTAGAACCCATTCAAGGCCGGGACCAAGAATACATTTAAGGAGAACCAGTCGAGATTCGGGATCCAGAATCCAGTCAAGGTAATCCACAGGTATAGGCATTGGGACAAAGTAATGTTTTCTCATCGGCAACTAAAGATATGACGAAACCTCGAACTTTAATCACCCGACCTCCTTCACCTATTCGAGACTAAGATTCATCACTAACAAAATTTGGCCTCACTTAATTATTAAAATTAAAAAAAAAGATGAAGTCTAGAAAAGTGATGATAGTTGAACGAAGGGGTAAAGGAAGAAAAAAGAAAGGAACACGAAATCAACTTGCTCAGTTAAACCATGCAGCCGGTTTTCTGTGCTAATGGGAGATTCAATAGAAAAATTACTAGTACTCTTAATTTAAGATTGAGTCCAAATGTTTAATCATCGCAGAAAGTAAATTAGGAAGCGGACTTTCTGAGCGCTATCCTTTTGTAATGTATGAGCCAAAGTGATGAACAAATATCGGTCTGAGAAAAAGATCAAGTTCGAAACATCAGCTTAATTCCAAATCTACTTACAGCAAAGATTTTACATGTGAAGCTAATCATCAACCTCGTACCCAGGTTCTTTCATCTTTTCCATTATAAATGGCAACGAATTTGTTTTGGCTTGAAGATAATCTCACAAATGCTTTTTTCAACCGCAAAATGCAGTGAAGTTAGGAACTGGACAGCCATGATGTGACATGAACCTCGCTTTAGACGTTACAAAATGTTCGATGTCCTTTCCGGACTGTGTACGTTCGCTTTCAATTTCAAAAAGTTCAAACATCACACACCACCCTAAAAAAATAAATCGTTCTTGGCCACGTGACCAGCTCCAACCAGGGTCTTTCTTCCCTTAATGAAAGAACCTGGGTACGAGTTTAGCTAATCGTGCACTTATTTTATAGCTATTCTCCGATGCAAGCCAATAGCTTTTGCTTAATAAAGCTAATCAAGAAGTGATAGTACTTGTGAGTCTTAGATAAACGGTGAGCTCAAAAAAAAAATGCCCAGTTTAAATAAAAAAGAGTTTGGAATAATAATTGTGAGGACAAAGTTTAAATACGTTTGCTTTGTCTCGTTACACAATAAGATTCGATGTTAAAGGAGTCATTTCTCTTAAACATTTTACAGAGAACTCTCTTTTATTTGTATGCGGTTTTGTTTTCAATGCCTTTGACGAGTACTTGCTGTTACAACAACTCTCATCAACTTCGTCAACACTTCCAACGAAGCGTCGCGTGTCACGCCATTATGGCTGTATTAATTCTAATAATTATTTTAACATCTTTTAACGTTCATCTTTTAGGGAGGGGAAGGGACTTAGGAGTTGCGGTAAGTGACCATGGCAGAAGGAAAGGAAGATGTACAGCATATGACTTTTTACTTTTTTGATAGCTTAATTTGAGATTTACCCAAAGGACACAGGCGCGTACGCAACTTTTCCTGCGGGGGGGAGGGGGTGAACTAAAAGAAAATAATAATACTGTAATCGTTAATTCCGTGCGGTCCTATGCCCCACTGGGAGCTACAAGGACTGAGAAGAATCTTTAATTCCATAAATGAACTAATGTTTAGAACTGTTTGCCAGGAAACCGAAGACAGTTGGCTCCTCCTTATTTATACGTATTCAAATCGACAATTGTACGACTCGGAATAGCTTTAACATCAGAGTCCCCATCTTAAGGAGGACTTGATTTTTCAAACGCCCCGTATCTATCTTGCCTCCTTTATCTTGGTTATGTGATAACATATACTAATACAGATTACCAGCTCTAGCAACAGCAAGTGTGGTAATGTGTTTATAGCGTGTGTATTAAAGACACACCTAACGCCTTACCGCATTTTACAGAGGCCACAAATGCCCTAATTTAACAAAGTTTGTCGCGATTAAATCTAAATATGAATAGTTCTTTTCCAACGAAACGGTTAATTAAGCAAGTCAGTGGATGTGCGGAATTCTTTAAACGAAAAGTTTTTGTATCTTATTGCTATCAGAAACCACTAATTTGAATTGTTCCTTTAGTGTTCTTATGAGAAGGGCCAGTTTTAATTTTAAAGTGTTTTTGAACGGTGCACCAGGAAACATATCAAGCATCTTTTAGCCTTCCTTCCATCTGGAGATCCGTTCAAATGAACATTAAAAGTATTCAGTTTTTCTCAGGTTATTTAATAGAATGGACGATTGAACTTTTGTTTGGCATATATAGTGTACATGGAAATCTGTTGGCTCGAAGCTAGAGAAAATAAATACAACTCCATCTCAACCCCAAATAGAAACTCACAGACATTTTAAATTATTTTATTCAGTATTGTTTTTTTTTCTTTCTCGAAAGTTTATTAGTTAGAAAAAACCATCCTCGAATACTTAATTATAACACAATTATAAATACACAGTTATAGCTCCAAATGCACTGATTTTTTTTTACGTTATTTTTTTAAAACCTCAAAATCGTTTTGTAATAGTTCAGTATAGCAACTGGCCCCTGCAAATTATCGTTTTCTGCAATTCTTAAACGTACCGAAAAAGAGTATAGAATGAACGTTTCACCAAGAGTTTGCAGACCCACTTTCTTGCGTAAGCTTTTTATAGCTAACATAACAAAAAATAGATTAACCTTACTTTTTTAACATCTTCGCTGTATGAACTGCGTCATTTTTGACGTGACTTAGAAGACTGTTTTGAGATTTCTTTATGCGTTGGTTTTTTCGTCATCCAACCATAATCAAACCTCGCCGGGGGATAAAGAATTCTAGAAATTTGTTTGTTTGAAATCACAATTTGTCAGAAGTTACTTACTCGTGAATACTTCAAGAAATGAGTGAAAAATCATTTACAATTTGTGCCTCTTGACAGATATCGGTTTTCTTTTTTATATCTTTTTGATTCGCGTTGAGAAGAGTTTCAGTCTAATATCGTTCGAAAATTTTGTTTTTAAATAAAGCAGTAGCTTAAAATTCGGCCTGTATTCCATGATTGGCAAAACTCGGCTCACGTGCGAAGAATAGGATTGGAACACGGACCGTAATACTTGTATACAGGAATGGGGAATGATAAGAGCTATGACATTGTGACATATATCCGGAATTCTGGTAAAAATGATAGCTGGCCGGAGTGCCAGCAGCGGCAGAAACCTGCTCAATGCTATTTGCTTCCGCTTGAAATCGCCGCTGTGACGGGACAGCCATTTTGTAATTTTGGCGTCGCGTCGAATAGAAAGCATTTTCGCAGGACTTGGAGACGCCAGAGGTTGGAACCCTTTTTTATGTCTCTTCATCCTTTTTTGGAATGTGGCTTTGCCGTTCTAACGATATAAATACTGCATATATAGTTACACTTCTTCGTAGTACTTCCACGTGGAGGCAGGTCCGATCAGTGTTCAGAAGCGCTTGTTTTGTAGACGGTTGGAACGAATTAAACCCGCATTTCTAACCACTGAATAAATGTGTCCTCGGTGTTCTCAGGGACAAATTCACCACACTTTGTAAATAGCCAAGTGGTTTTCCTTCTAGCAGTTTAGGTTCTTAACCATCTGCCGTCAGGCTCATTTGTCGTGCTTTTTTCATCATCGAAGTTTCATAACGTTGATCGACTTAGGCTGCATCATCGGCGTTTTCATAAATAAAAATTTTCTTTTACAGATCAGAATACTGTATGTCATGGTCTTCAAATTTAAGCAACATGTTTTATTAATAAACTGCTGCCTCGTTCGAAATTACTGATATGTATTGTGTACTATAGTATCTATTACTTGGAATTGCATCCATTAATATATGCATGGTCACTGTCTCACAAACATCGTTTTGCTGCCTCGATAGTTGAATGTATTTATTCAGTCGATTCTTTGGTCATTGTAACAATTCAAGAAAAGCATATTTTGAAAAGACTGCTGGATGACGGATGACGGCGTTATTTAGCCTTAACAGCTCATCTGGATGAGTGAGCACAAGCTGTATATTGATTCAGCCTTCTTTTTCACCAAACGGTCATTAATTTTCAATAGACAAAATGTATATAGTCATTTTGGACCTTGGTTGGATTGTAATCAACAGAACAAAGATTGCTGATTTTTGATGAACCTGAAGAGATTTGCAGTATCTAAACTCATGCTTGAGTAAAATACTTTTTGTGCTCGGTTTTAATTCCTATAGTGAATGTTGTTCTTACGTTTTTGAAATTCTGTTTTGTTAAACATTTTTTCTAACGTTGAAAGAGTTCATATATGTAACAGAAACATCCTTTACTGATTTTGTAAAAATTTGTAAAAAAAATGGTTTTTATGTGTTTTTTCCGTCATTGTGGGTTATATTGAAGGTTTTATTGAGCCATTTTTGTATTACCATGCATGGCAAGATCAAATTAAGCGGCCTGATATTCAAACTAATGTCAATACATATATTTTCCACGCCTTATCACGAAAAAATGCTTTGTGAGCCAAGCGACTGTCGTTTTACTTTAGTGTCTCTTGTCACACATGGTGGCTTTCATTGGCGCGGAACACCTAAATGTTTGATAAAATTATTTAAGTGCACGGAATATTCTTTTTTAGAAAGGCGTTATTTAGCCTTAACAGCTCAATATTTACTGAATCAAAGTTATTTACCTAACACCTTTGTTTTTTTGTTTTCTTTTTCTAAACAATAGTTATAATTTTCTGTACTTGCATTTAAATTAACTCATTAGTATGTCATTTTTAAACTTAAAAGTTGTCTACATATAATATTCATTTGAGCTTGATAATGGCGTCAGTAGGATGCCGAAACGTTGCTTTAATATATTTTCGCTAATATTCTTGTTAAAAAGGCTAGTACGCCTTTTAAAAAATATATATTGCCAATATTTAAAAAAAAAGTTTTATTACTTGACCACATTAGTAATCAAGGGAAAAAACGTACAAACGTGGTACGACGTGCGAAGATTTTATCAAACATACTCGCAGGACTGGTGTTGGCGTTCTCAGTTAGGTCAGTCGAAATAAATGACATAGCCAAGCTGATGTAATGCAGGTAAGTGATATGAGCTTTTTAAAACTGATCTGAACTTAAAAGACAATAATTCTTACAAGGAAATTTTTATATTTGTTAAAAAAAATTTTAACAAGATTTTTAATTTGTTAAAACAAATTCAACATTACTTTTTATGTATACGCAAACAAATTTACCAATCTCTTTTAAGACGTTTTAAAATTATAAAACGTATTCCATGGCATAAATTCTTTATGCCATTTATTCTAAACGAAATATGAAGAAAATGTATCTTATTAATTTGGGAAAGAATTACGCCATGGTAATATCCAATTTACTTGAGAATATTTTTTTTAAGACACTTATTCTGTACATATTATCAAAAAGAGGGGTGTCAGTTACAAAATTTTCAATTTCTATTAATTTCGTCAAAACGACGTCTGATATATGTAAATAAAACGGGGGCATTTTCTTACTTTCGCGACAAATTCAGCCGACTTTTTTAACCGAAAAGCCATAATAATGGTTTCCCAAGGCTCAACGATAAAGTGATAATTAAAAAAAACTTTCAAAACATTAGCGAAGTTACTTTGGATATTAATATATAATAATAATATAATGCTCGGTCCCATATATGCTTAACTGCCTTAAGAAAATTTCAACGAAGAAAACTGAAAAAACAATGCTACAATGCCATTTTGTATACATCGTTCCAATAGGAAGCTTTCAAATGAAAGTGAAGAGTTATTATAGTTTCTTTCAGAACTAAGCTTTAATAAAAAGGCTTTCAGAATCGCTAAATGGGCTGTTGACATGATACCGAATAACTTTCACCCCGGAACGAGTGCGTTTCAACCCTATGCATTTTTTTTGTATCTGTTTACATTATCACTGAAACAGAATGACTTAGTTCCGTCTTTCCGAAATACGAGTGAATATCTTGTTCTGGTACAAAATTTAATTCAGAATTGCGTTACAAAAAAACAAGATGCTTGAGCAGCGTACACTGGGCTGCCTTGCATTTTCGCACTGATTTAGAGCTAGCGCCAGTAGTCTCGTAGCGCCTGTGGATATTTGTTGGTTAGCTATTCATGAGCGTACGTGAGCAACGCCTGTTAGATGGTTGTTGTTGTTGTTAGTCCGCCATCTTGTGACCACGTTTATTCCACGTTAATAAACCTGTTTTTTCGTTACGTTGTTTGACTTATTTAATCGCGTAGAAACATTAGATCAGAATGCACAAGACAGATAAAAACTACTCGAATGACCTTCTAAACTCAGATTTAAACATAGAACTAACCCTTCTAACAGTAAAAAGCCATTAAATTTAATGATACAATTTCATTGCTGAATTTCAAAATAAATAACATACACTATCGTTTGCCATACTCCAAAGTACCCCCGTTAATTAAATTGAAATCAATATTTATTCTTTTGAAATTGCTCAAAATTCATGGATTAATAAATCAAATCTTAAGTTTAAAGTTTTGAGAATAACTTATTTCAATATCATATAATCACAGCATAAATTTAATTACAGCATGTATTTAAATAAATAAAAACGAATTAAAGTCTTCAATAAGCAATGATTAGATCCTTTAAATACTTATTTACTCAATCACCAGCAGATCAAATAGTGGATTTTTATGATAAATTATTCCGCAACAACTATATTATTGCTTGTAGCAACCAAAATGACGAGACAAGACATTTGTGTACAATTTTCAACCACATGTTTTATATGACACGAACATTTCTCGATTAGACGTAAAAGGTAAGTTTTATGAACTTAAACAGCTCAATCCTCTTAAACCGTTAAGCAAATAAATACAACATTTTCAAAGTCCAGGTAAAACCGCCAGGGATCGTGTTTTCAGACAATTTGTATATACAAGATCAGTCTCGCATCTGTGACTTTGTCTTCGCTGCATTAAAACGCAACGTGCATTTATAAGTTATTTTTTAAACAAGATGATCATTGACGGTGCACAAATTATTTTAAACACTACCTTTCCACCACACACATGTAGTTCGTTGTTTTATCTTATTTCCCTTGAATCATTCGTCATCGGCCTGTCAGTTGGAGTTAAAATCTCAATCCATTGAGCAATATACCACAGTCCAAGCTAGATTAGAAAAAATACATTTTCTTGCATGGTTTACCCGCGGTGTCGATTAATTCAAACACGCCCTGGAATCTGGCAATCCTTTAAACTCCTCTTTGGGTAGGTCTTTCAATACATATGTGAAATAATCCCGTGTCCTGAAACGAACCGAAAAGAAGTCCGTTGCTAATCAAACGCCTTTAAAATATTGATACGAAAAATATTTTACAATAGGAACAACTACGGTTTTCGCCATTTCGTTTTGGTTCCGTCCGAAAAAGCAACTCAAGTCCATATTATTTGCTAGTTGTTGCCATATTAGGATCCTAGCGAAAGAATTCCAATTCTCACTAATTTATGGCCAAAAATAAATAAATAAATAAATAAATAAATAAATAAATAAATAAATAAATAAATAAATAAATAAATAAAATCAGCCCCATTTTAAAACTGCTTTGCCACAGGCAACCCAGTAAAAATAAATTCAAAAAATAAGCCATGCATATGGTCACAGTCTAAACATGCGCATGGCTTTCGAAAAGGGGGGGGGGGGGGGGGACCCAGTATTATAAAGTTTTCCAGTTGATTTTGTCATGTGAATGCAAAGCAAACTTCTTTCCTTCTTTTTTCAGGAAACTCTATATAAAATCATGAAAAGAGCCTCTATGAAAACTTTTGCAGCGCAATTTTGTATAGTTTATGCTGTAACTTAAAATTACTTTACTTTAATTGTTTTAGTTGGACTAGTTTTATTTATTCTTAATTTGCTCTATACCCCGTGAATTTGTAAAAAAATATAAATGTAAAAGCGTTTTCTGCTTCCCTAAACATAAATGCTTTCGTTTAAACATCGGCCAAGCTATCGACAAAGCTATCCTTTTTCTATATACTTTTATATGTTTATTCAATTTGCTTTTTATAATAACTAAAATGTTAGTTGCTAACCAGTTTTTTCTTTATTTTCGATAAATGCAGATACCCAGCTAGATTAAAATTCTAATTATATCTGAGTTATATTATTATATTGCATCATTTTTGTTGTAAATTGTTTGTATGAAATGTATGAAATGTATGGTTATTAAGAGGTCTTTTTTTCAGTTTGATTGTATGATCATTTATTCAAACAATTGATGTGATCGTTGTTTGACTTTACGGCCCAGTCGCAGTGGTTTTCATGCATTGGCGGGCCACTTTCAAGAAGTTCTAAACGATTAATAAATCTATTCAATTGCCCGGAATACATTTTTTAGAATTGCGTTATTTAGCCTTTCGAATTCAATATTTTTTTAATCAAAGGCTACTACGTCTGTTGAAAATTTTTTATTGCTGATATTTTAAAAAACGTTTGATAACTTGACGATATTAATCTTCGCCGTACAAATTCAGTGGTTTGGGGAAAGATTATATCAAACATACTCGTTGATGTAAAGTGAACGCCTTGACGTTCTCAGTTAGGTAAGTTGAAATAAATGACATAGCCAAGCTGATGTAATTCAGGTAAGCCGGATATGAGCTTTTTAAATTGATCTGAACTTATTTTTTGTTCCACAGAAAAGACAAAAAATCTTACAAGAAAATTGAGCAGCGAATTTTTTACGGTAATAGAATCCAAAATTTATATTAACAAACTCAACATTATTTTTTGTTAACGCAAACAATTTATCAATCTGTTTTTTAAAAGACGTTATAAAACTGATTTCGTGATATAAATTCTTTATGTCATTTATTCAAACGAAATGTGAAAAAACGTATTTTATTAAAATGGAATTTAATGGAATTACACCATGGTAACACCCATTCTATCTGAGAATGTTTGGTTTTAAGAAATTTATTCTGAACATAATATTGAAAATAGGGGTTTCAGTTACAAAAATTTTCATTTCTATTAATTCAGCAAAATGACATCTAATATTACATATAAATAAAACGGGGGCATTTTTCTTACTTTATCGACAAATTCAACCGACTTTTTTGACCGAAAAGTCGTAATGGTTTTCCAAAGTTCAACGATAAATTGACCATTAAACAAAACTATCAAAACATTCATGACATTTTTTATAAATATCTATAAATAATACTCGATCCCATATCAAATAAATATCAACAAAGAAAATTGAAAAAATGGTACAATATATGATGTTTAGTACATTTTTTACACTTCGTGCAAATAGGAAACTTTCAAATGAAAGTGAAGAGTTATTATAGTTTGTTTCAGAACTAAGTTTTAATAAAAGGGCTTTCAGAATCGCTAAATGGGCTGTTGACGGGATACCGGAATAACTTTCATTCCGGAACGAGTACGTTTTAACCCTATATATTACTTTGTATCTGTTTACATTATCACTGATACGGAATGACTTAGCTGCGTCTTTCAATACGAGTGAATATCTTGTTCTGGTACGAAATTTAATTCAGAATTCCGTTATAAAAAAACAAACAAAAAAAAAACAAGACGCTTGAGCAGCGTACACTGGGTTGCCTTGCATTTTCGCATTGATTTAGAGCTAGCGCCAGTTATTAATTTAGAATTAAGTCCTCCAAAAGAACATGTGATCATGAGATTGGGAGACTAGAGCAACGGTTTAAAGTCCATGTCCGCAGACGGTGTGGCGAAAGAAAGGCCGTATCCGAATCCCACAAAATATTCCTTTCATATCACGAACGCTTTTTCGAAATCTGATTGGTTCGCAGAACTTATTTGTCGTTAGAAAACAAATCACAATACTTCAGAAAAGGATTAAAATCCGCAGTCCGAACTTTTATAAGGAGCAGAATCCATAGTCCGGAATAAAAAATAGGATAATAATAATGCACTGTGTTTGCTTGTTGCGCAGATCGGTTAAAATTTTATTGTAAATCCGAAATCCTTTCATAGTTAACGAACTCTACCAATCCGCAGACCTATCCCCCCCTCTCCCCCCTTTGGTATAGTGTACCAATTGCTTAACACTACAGAAACATTCACTGAAAAAGCGCCGTAACCACGGGCAACTAAATAGGCACAGATAGGCTTGCAGCTTAGGAATAAATTTGTTTTAAAAAAGCATTTTTTTTATTCAGTTCTCTGGAGAGTTAACTCTATCTCATTTATTTTAACATATATAACTAGTTGCTCTTTTGATGGGCGATTTTTCATGGCGTCGGGTTTTACTAAATAGAAATTTTAAAACAATTCAAATTAAAAACAAACTTAGAAATTTTGCATGTTTTCTTTCAGTTATTTTTATTTTTTCCTAAAAGGTTTAACATTTAAAACTGTCATTATAGAAGAAGTTGCTAAGATACAATTGAAGCATTTTGATAGAATCTTGTTTTTGTGCGCAGACTTTTTATTCAAATATTGTAGGCTATATAGCCAAAAACTCAACACATTTTGATCAAACAAATTGAACTTGAAGGTGAAGTGCAATAAAGGAAGCAAAAGTACAGCAAACAGAGCCTAAAATTTCAGTTAAAATTCAGGTAAGAGAATTATTTTCTTACAAGAAAATACCCTTCTACTGAGAGCAAATGGTAGCGGGTGCATGCCTATTGAAATTTTAAACATTTCAGAAAAAGCAAAAACAGTTTATTTGCGCACAGAAAAAGCTTCCAAAAAACATAACAAAAGTATTTTAAAACTGAATTCGCCTAAGAAAAGAACATTACTATATTAGTAAAGCTTCCCATTAGGAATAATGTTGTAACATGTACAACTATTTTAGATATAGAAAGAAATTGATAAGGCATAGATGTTCCACTTCTTTTTAAGGTAGTTGTAAGTCACATTTGCTCATTGGAGTATGCGCTTATCCTCGGTTTCTGTAATGATAAACGGACGAGAATCTTTGACTTTCTCTGAATGGGACACTAATCCGTCGGAGGCTAGTTCCCAACAGAAGTTGTTTCTTTATTAACCGTTAAAATTTCGGAGATCGAACTGGCATCTTATGGCTCGAATGCGGAAATCTTACCTACTGTGCCGCGTTGGTTTAGATTAACAGTGATGTTTTGAGTCAAATCATGCTAGTATCGATCAAATATATAATTAAAGTCAAAACTAATGGTACATAAGAAAAAGAATAAGTTGTTAAAATTGGTACTTAAAAATCGTATTTAGAAAAACATGAAGAATGGAAATTAACCGATACTCGTAAATGATGTAAAAAATTTTTTGAAATGCATGCTTCGGTGAGTAGATACAACGTGTATATTTTTCACACTCGAAGTCGAAGGCTGAAATTATGTTATAATTGCCACAAGTAGTGTATGGAGCTGACGTTTTAAGCGCTTTACAGCCGGTTTCATTTACAAGTGTTTGATCCTGCAATTTGTTTCCCAAATAAGTTTTTGATGGACGTCAGTCAAAACTCTTTCTTTTAAAGCAGTTGCCGACAAGATCCAAGTCAGACAAGGTTTAATTGACGTCCACCAAAAACCGAGTACGTACGACGTCGGAAACTTGCAAGTAAACGGCTGAGTGAAGGTGTTGGTAACATTGTCAAAATAATACGTACTAAATATTCGAAAACGGATATTTTGCCAAAATTAATTAAAGAACTCAAAAACATTCAAGACATTTTACTGACGCCATTATTGTTGATTCCAAAAAATACTCGTCTTTTCAGATCTAATATGGAAAAAAGAGTTGGTCTTGCCTTCTCTGGTGGTGGAGTTCGCTCTGCGGCGTTCTGTTCAGGAGTTCTGCGTCGTGTGTTACAAAAGTCATTACCTATAGATTACCTCAGCAGTGTGTCTGGTGGCGGCTACGTTGCATCGTCCTATCTTGATTGGAAATTTCGACATGATCAGCAAGACCATCCAGAATGGCATAAGATGTATTTCGAGAACCTCAGGAATCATATTGGTGTCTACTCCAACTGGGGCAACCCTATACATGGATTTCTCGGGTTTGCTTTCTTGGTTTGCTTTTTTGTTGTAGTTTCCGTTGTGCTTCCTATAGTGAATTGGTTCCCGCTGGCGTTTCCTGTTGCTTTCTTCATTAACTTGTGTTTTGGTGATATCCTTAGAAGAGACTTTCTCTGTGGAAAAAACATAACGGATTCAACTGGCAAGTCGCACAATTCAACAAGAGATTGCATTCCTATAAATCTACCAATCCCCATCGAAACAACAGATATTCTCTTTGCAGTTCTCATTTTCCTCTATCTTTTCTTTTCTATATTCACAATGTTTGCACGACCAAAGTATAAAGTTTTTGGAATGTTCTTTAAGAATTTGTTTTGTTTCATTTTTTTGATGGTGTTTCTCCCATGGTTCATTGAGCAATATCTCTATGTTACTCCCTTGTGGGTGAATGGTCTCATTATTGCTTCCAGTGTTATAATTTGGTTTTTCTTTCCTCCACTAAGAAACAAAGCCGTACTTGCTCTTATTGTGTATTTCTATGCATATGCGGTGAAGTGGAGGGTTTTTCAGACATCCGTTTTAGGATTCGACTACACATTTGAAAGGTTTGTTATCGCAATGTCGATTTCGGGCGTGGTTCTCTGGTTTTCTCCCTTCTTTGGTTTGTTACAGCAGGGAGCGGTTCATGCTTATAACAGGTATTTCACCTTCTTAATGATTTAGATAAATAATTTGTATGAATATTTTAGACCCAGAATTTTCTTTTCAAAAGTGGCAAAGTTGTCATATTCCGCATTTATTAATGCAGACACGGTCAACTTGGATGTACAACCAATGTGATTGGCTCGCCATCTCATATTTAGGGCATTAGTATCAAACTACATGTGGACTATTTCAATTTCTTACAATCTGATGGAATACTTTACTTGCGGTCTATATTCAATTCTCCCATGGAAGCATAAAACGCTCATTCCCTTCTCAAATAAAAAGTTTTGAACTGTAATTTAAGCCATTTTGTCAGAATAGTTGAATGGTATTTAAAAGTTAGACCCATCACCTTCACTGTTTTCGAGCATACAGCTCATTCATTCCTTTTCGTCGATTGACGCGCAGTCCGTCTACGTGTTGTTAAATCACCTGCAACCCAAATTAAATGTGAGTGGGAAATGCACTTTAAGAAAAACAAGACTTTGTGTGGCTTTTTTTTTCGTTGTTTCTTTTCGAAAAGTTTAAATACACTTAGACTAAGGCATAAAATCTAAATTTGGCTTTCATTCAAAAATAGAAAAAAAATGCACTTTAGAATAACAAGCAAAATAATACTAAAAATACATCGAAACTAAAACAATTTTTTCCTGGTAATTCGTTTATTTGTCTTTAAAAAAACAGAGCTTCCATACCCATATAATACTTACTACTTAAACAAGCAGGAAGGATACAACATTTCTGTTCTAATTTTTTTTAAAAAGTATTTTCTTTAAAATTTTTCACATTTTCGGAACTAGATAGGCTAATGTCTGAGAATGAAAAAAATCGAGTGTGACTGCTTTGTAGGCCTATTTGATAATATTACTTTTTTAAATTCTTTTTCAGGTGGAGACTTCAAAAATCTTTTTACTCACGTGAAAGTGTTGGATGGAGTGGATGTTCCGGTATAGAACTAACAGATTTCTTTCCGTCGTCAAAATGTTGCCAATCGCATTACCGTGAACCGTTAAACAGAGCCTTGACTCTTGGCGATTTGGAGGGAATGAAACCAGAATGGATCTGCAACGTGTTGGTTGGTGGTTGGCAGATATATCGTGATGACAATCAGCCCAGATACGAGTTACTCACTCTATCACCGTCTGGTATCAGGCGATTGGATTGGAATACGCAAGAAAACCAGGCGAGCGGGTGTTTTACTAAAGTTCAAACAGTAACAATAATGTTAATTTTTGCTCAGCTTGAAGAACTGTGCTGTTCGTTCAGTATGAAGTCATCTTTTCAGCATGAACTAAGTATTGTGTTGTTCGACTGTTCGTTTCGCCCCATGTAACAAAATCCGGAATCCTGGAACCCAGCAAAATTTGATTGTTGGAATCCGGAATCCACAATTGTGGAATCAGGAATCCAGATTTGATTTGGAATCCGGAATCCAAAGTGCTCAGAATCCGGAATCCAGTGATTTAGGCTTATCTTGGAATCAGGAATACAAAAGAGTGGAATCTGGAATCAAGGGGGTCGGAATCTGGAATTCAGAACCTCTATGCATGGGTTCTGTTACATGGTGACAGTCATTCAATACGAAGTGCTGTTTCATTCCTTTATCATTAACTTATAAAATACTAAATCTCAATGATAAAATTTCTAACAACTAAAGGTTAAAACAGTGAAAACTTGAAAAACAAAAAACCTTTTACAAAAATTCTTTTACAAAACTTTCTCGATATATGCAATCATTGCCTTATGATGTTACAGATCGAAAAAGTTCGAATTCCTTTATATACTTTTGTAACTAAAGTTTTAACCTTAAGTTGCTAAAACTTTTATCATTGTGAATAGTATTTTACAAGATGAAAATAGGCGAAAACAAAACTTCATTTTAAATGATTGACAAAATGTAATATACACACGACACATTTCGAATAACTAATTCATCATCAGAGAGAGAAACAGAACAATCTGATTCTGGTTCATCATCAGAGAGAGAAACTCTGATGTGTCTAAGAGGAAATAATAACAGAACAATCTGATTCTGGTTCATCATCAGAGAGAGAAACTCTGATGTGTCTAAGAGGAAATAATAACAGAACAA
>JAOEHV020281273.1:0-12022 GCA_025447995.2 Isaurus tuberculatus | reverse complement strand
TAAATAGCCAACTGGTTTGCCTCCTACCAGTTGGGATTCTTAAATGGGGAAGGCGGATTTTAACGGCAACTGAAAAGGCTCTTTCAAGGAGTTGCCCAATAATTATTTTTTTTTCTGCCAAAATAAAAATAGTTACCTAATAAGAGTGTTAACTTTTTGCACATCAATGTCATACAACTTCTTCACAGCAACCTTGATCTGAGGTTTATTAGCCCTGACGTCAACAATGAACACTAAGGTATTGTTATCTTCAATCTTCTTCATGGCTGACTCAGTGGTCAAAGGATGTTTGATGATAGCATAGTGATCAAGTTTGTTCACCCCTGGCGCTGACTGACGAGGATATTTTGGACTCCTTCGAAGACGGAGAGTCTTGGGTCGATGGAAATGAACAGATGTTCGGATTTTGCGCTTGGAGACTTTCTGGACACCTCTAAGGACAGATTGTTTAGCTTTCTGAGCTTTTTTGGTCTCAAAAGCCTTTGCACCACCCTTGCCCTTTCCTATGGTTAAAAATTCAGAGAAATACATTAGACATACAATATGGTTATTACAACTATGTCTACTGACATAGGGTGCACTTGCGTTGACTTGCGATGACTTGCGCTCACTTTGGTCGAGATCAAATGTTCCCGCAAGTTACGCAAGTTTTTCACCGTTTGGCCACCCAACCCAAGTCAACGCAAGTTGGTTGACGTCAATTCATTGTTTTAGCAACTTATAAGCCAATGAAGTGGGTTTTTTTTTGTGACTTGCGTGTACTTGCGAGGGAACCTGCGAGTCCGTTTGGCCACCCAACGCAAGTCTCAACGCAAATTCAACTTGTAGGCATAAGACGAGCTTTTATGTAAATTGTATGAGAATTTGTGTCTATAACTGGCATTTTACACAGCAGTTGGCATAAAGAAGATATTTATTTAACTTCCTTGTTAGCTGAGATAACTTAATCAAAATCAAAGTCAAAATTCCCTTCAGTTGAAAATCAACCTACCCTGTTTCATGGTAGCACTTTTTACATCTTTCTTCACTAAAGAGAAAAATTGAAATTTCTGGTTAGATACTGATAATATTTTGTAAAAAAATCCAGCAGTTAATTCTGACAGGTGTAAGATTTCAAATAATTATTATTAATACCTTAGACAAACACTGCCAGTTTTAACATGATCTCCACTTACATTAACAAACCAATGTGAAAAATATGGCAATTAGCATAAAGAAATTTTTTTTACTTTATTATTATTATTATTCATTATTATACTATATTTTTTTTATTTTACTCCCATGTCAACAGAGATAACTTAATCAAAATCAAAATTCCATTCAGCTGAAAATTAACCTACCTGGTTTGGTAGAAGTGCTTTTTACATTTTTTACATCTTTCTTCACTAAACAGAAAAATTGAAACCTCTGGTTAGATACTGATAATATTTTTAAAAGGACGTAAAACAAGCAGGCTAGAAACAGATTTAAGAAAAAGGACAACATTTTTGAGAAAATGATAATATTTTGTAAAGAAAATTGGCAGCTTATTTTAATAGGTGCAATAATTCAAATATATGAATAACTTTGTTATTAGCATTTACCTCCAATGGCATTTACATTTACAAACCAATGTGAAAAATATCATTGGAAACAAGACACAATTATTTACACAATCTACAGCAGGACTAGACCCGCATTGCTTTGAGATTTGGTCTTTCGCAAGAAACAAACTTTAGGTAATAAAGAAATTCTACAAACCAAAAATTTTAATTTTAAACCCTGAGTTTAATTTCTTTTGGTAGGCACATGTAAGGTGGGCTTTTATTTAGATCATCAGAAAATTTGTGTCTACAACTGGCATTTTATACAGCAATTGGCATAAAGGAAATATTTTTTATTTACTCTCAAGTTAACAGAGATAACTTAATCATAATTGCCCTCAGTTGAAAATCAACTTACCCGGTTTGGCAGAGCTTTTTACATCTTTCTTCACTAAACAGAAAAATTGAAACCTCTTGTTAGATAGTGATAATATTTTGTAAAGAAAATCAGCAGCTAATTTTGATAGTTGTACGATTTCAAATATATGAATAAGTTGGTTATTAACATTACCTCCACTGACATTAATATAGCATTAACAAACTAATGTGAAAAATATCTTTGGCAAAAAGATACCATTATTTATGCAATCTACACCAGGACTAGACCATTGCTTTGAGATTTGGCCCTTCACAAGAAACAAACTTTAGGTAATTAAGAAACTCTACTTAATAAGAAAAATCAGTTAATAACAGAAACGGATGTTTTGATGACATTCTGTCATCATTTTCAGTAGTTTAATGACAATTCACAAAATTTCAATTGAATACACTGGTTGTTAATCAATGTACATGTTAATGAGGTTCACACTATCAAATAGTCTGTACAAAAATTACCAACCAGTGTATTCAGACAACTAATATTTTGTAATTTTGTAATATTTACTTTTCTCATTAAGTTTATACCTCAGTCTGTTCTTATAAAGAAACTTAACATACCAAAAATTTCAAATCTGAGACCCAAGCTTACTTTCTTTTGGTGGGCATATGTAAGGTGGACGTAAGATCATAATTCTGTGAATTTGTGTCTATCTTACACTGCAGCTGGCATAAAGAAAATATTCTTTATTTATGCTGATGCTATAATATAACAAATGTTAACAGAGATAACTTAATCAAACTCAAGCTTGCCATTAGAGTAATCAACCTACCCTGTTTTGTAGCACTTTTCACATCTTTCTTCACTAAAGAGAAAAACAGAAACCTCTAGTTAGATACTGATAAATATATCTTGAAAAGAAAATCAGCAGCTATATAACTCCTCAGAAAAATTAAAACTGGTTATCAACATTATTTCCACTGATATTTATATGGCATCAGCATTAACAAACCAAGTGAAAAATATAGCAAAAAGACACACAAATTAGATAATTTATGCAACCTACACCTGGACCAGGCCATTGCTTTGAGATTTGGCCTTCAAAAGAAATAAAACTTTTGGTAATAAATGAAAGAAATTCTGTATTACCAAATATTTAATTTTCTTTTGGTAGGCATATGTTAAGGTGGGCTTTTATGTAATTCATCTAAAAATATCTGTCTAAAACTGGCATTTTACACAGAAATTGGCATAAAGAAAATATTTTAATTTTATTTTACTCCCATGCTAACAGAGATAACTTAATCAAAATCAAACTTACACTCAGTTGAAAATAAACCTACCTTGTTTGGTAGCGCTTTTCACATCTTTCTTCACTAAAGAGAAAAATTGAAACCTCCAGTTAGAATAAAAAGGTTTTTCTAGTTCAAATCTGACAGTGCTCAACACATGCGCAGAACAGAAGTTATAAACCTCTCGTTAGATACTGATAAGATTTTGTAAATTTAAGAAAATCAGCAGCTATTTTTGACAGGTGCAAGATTTTAAATATAATACCTTTAGAAAATTAAAGAATTCTGATTATTAACATTATCTTAATGGACACTAATCTGGCATCAATGCATCTATCATTGGGCATCCCCTTAGGGGGAAGACCCCAGGCAAATACAACATTATAATAATGATAGTTTTCCAATATAAGTGGGGGAAATCATAAACTTTTTATTCAGTTTCTGTGGAAAACAAGGGGGATTTGCAGTCAATTTATAGGGAGTTGCAATGAATGGCAATGCTATGCGCTGCTTGTGTAATGACTGTTTTAGTAGAACATTTTGAAAAGAATGTGGGCTCATCGCTAATTGCCTTGTGCTCAAAGTTTGTTGAAAGATGGCATCATTGAGTTTAGGGATTGTAATGTAAATTTATTGGCACCTGTTGGACTGTAGGTCTTTTTTCATTGTTAATTGCTCAGACTTTTTAAATATAAGAAGTTGAAATTAGTATGGACTTTTCTGAGTGTCTTGTAAATAAAAAGTATAATTTTCTCCAGGATAATCTAACTTAGTGTTGCCATCAAGTGTAGGTTCAGTCCCTAGAGGAGGAAAACTTTAATTTGATTTTCATCAATCCCATGTAGGAAGGAAGGGGGGGGGAGTGAATAGCTTTGAGCAAGGTGGTCCTTACATGGGAGGGGAAAATTAAGTACTTCACAAAGTCCCTACTCTTACCTTGGGTAACCCTTCCAAGGGATGGCCTATTACCATGCATAACATTAACAAGCCAATGTGAAAAATATGGCAAAAAAACACATATACTTTGGCAGTCTACAGCAGGGCTAGACCATTGCTTTAAGATCTGGTCCTTCACAAAAATGAACAAACTTTAGGTAATAAAGAAACTCTACATACCAAAAATTTCAAATTTAAGCTCTGAGCTTTGCATATGTATGGTGGGCTTTTATTTAGATCATATGAGAACTTGTGTCTATTTTAAACAGCAGCTGGCATAAAGAAAATAATTATTTGCTCTGATGCTATAATCTAACACATGCTAACAGATATAACTTAATCAAAATCAAAATTCCACTCAGTTGAAAATCAACATACCTGGTTTGGTAGCACTTTTCGCATCTTTCTTCACTAAATGGAAAAATTGTAATTCATGTTAGACACACTAGACGTGTAAATCATACCCGACTGGGGGCTGGAGACGACATTGTTTTGAACAAAAGCGACACTTGACGTGGGTAAACTAATGTTAGGAGAATCAGAATTGATATGGGTTGTATTTATTAACACACTTAGCTTAGTGACAATGTCGGCAATTTACTTAACCAACCATTTGGAATTCAATTCAAAGACTGAAGTAACCTGCTTTCAAAAACTAAAAGTCACTGCTTAGAAATACCAAGAGTGATAAATTATATGTTTTAGGTGCGCAATGAATCGCATGTCTAAATTCTGTAAGGCAGTGACAGGCTTGCTGACCTAATTTCTTTTGGTAGGTACAGTATATGTAAGATAGGCTTCTATTTAAATCATATGAGAACTTGCATCATTTTACATTATTAGCAGTTGGCATACAAAAAATATTTTTGTTTGCTCTGATACTATAACACATGTTAACAGAGATAAATTTATGAAAAGCAAAATTCCCTTCAGCTGAAAGTTAACCTACCCTGTTTGGTTGTGCTTTTCACATCTTTCTTCACTAAAGAGAAAAATAGAAACCTTTGGTTAGATTCTGTTATATTTTGAAAAGAAAATTAGCAGCTAATTTTGAAAGGAGCAAGATTTCAAACATAATACCTTTGACATATGAATACTGGTTATTAACATATCTCCATTGACATTAATATGATATCAACATTAACAAACCAACTTCAATGTTATTACAAATACAATACACTTACAAATAATGTAAAAAATATTATCAAACCAACAAATATTAACAAACCAACTTCAACTTCATTACAAATACAATACACTTACACCAATGAAAAAAATATCACAAAAAGACACAAATATTTATGCAATCTACACCAGGACTAAAAGTAAACCATTGCTTTGAGATTAGATTTGGTTCTTCACAACAAACTAACCTATAGGTAATGAAGAAACTCTATATAAAAAGAATTTCAAATTTGAGACCCGAGCTTAATTTCTTCTAGTAGGCATATGTAAGGTGGGCTCTCAAGCAGATCATATAGGAATTTGTGTCTATTTTACAGCAGTTGGTATAAAGAAAATATTTATTTGCTCTGAGGTTATAATATAATACATTTTAAAAGAGATAACTTAATCAAATTACAGCTTGCCATTAGCTTAAAATCAACCTACCGGGTTTGGCAGAGCTTTTTGCATCTTTCTTCTCTAAAAGAAAATTTGAAACCTCTTGTTAGATAGTGATAATATTTTGTAAAGAAAATGAGCAGCTATACTTGACAGGTGCAAGATTTCAAACTGGTTGGTTGCGACCAGATTTTGTATTTGCCCAAAGTTTAAGAGAAAATTCATAAAGGCTCACATAAACCAGAGGTCTTGTTCCTTTATTTCAGAGAGAAAAAAAGGAAGCCTCCATTGAACATTCATCATCTTCATCATCATTTAAGTCAGGGTTTTTCCCTTTTTCAAGAGGTTACTGACTTTCCTTCCATTATGTAAGGTTATCTGTCACATCAATGAACTGTGACCTTTGCGATAAAAATGTGTGATGAAAACTGAAGTTCTCGATCAAAAGAAGTTTTGGATTTGCTAGAAGCATTTGTTTCCAAAATATCTCAACTAAGTTCATCTCAAAATTTGGTTAATATGAAAAATAAAGTAAAATAATAAATACTTACCACATTTTCTTATGTACCAGTCACAAATTGAAGCTTCAATTCCCCCCCCCCCTTCCTTCCCGGCATACCCCAGGCATATGATGCCTTTTCCTGCTGGGGGTGGGGGCATTTGATCACCTGAGATGGACCTATGATGAGGCATCTGAACAGCATTTTGGTCCAAGGAGGAGGGATAAGAACAAAAATTTTCCAGATATTCAAATGCCGGCCGGGGGGGGGAAGGGTGTTGAAACTTCGATATGACTGGTATATTAGGCTTGGACGAATTATTATTACATAAATATTTGTTATAAAACTATGAAAAAAAAATGTTGTAATACTAGCGAGCTTCAAAATAGTAGATTTAAAAACGACTTTTGCCATTTTCAGGTAAAAGCACTGGAGCTTTTATGAACAATAATGGAGAACATGTATCACGTGGCTTAACTCGTACTCACCATGCCATCAGTTTCAAGTTGTTATGAAGCTTAAAAGGGTAATAATTTCACAAATTGTGAATTAGGTAATTAAATACATAATAAGGTCCATGTGTAACAAACATGAACCCGATGGAATAAACTATAAAGCAAGAAATTACCCGATGATTTTTTCCCCGCATCTTTCTCTGTTTTCTTGGGCGCCATGTCCGCGGATAAGAGGAAGAAATAATATGCGGGGTGATCCACAAACTATCAGGGGTATGTGCTTAGTAACCGCGCTCCCGGAAGTTTCGGTTTCGGTTTTGTTGCTTGAGGTAACAGCAGAGAACAGTAAAATTCTTGACCGACTCACCTGAAAAGTGAAAGTTGTTCGACAAGTACTAACTTAATTTTTTTACATATTAAGGCTTGTTAAAGTAATGCTGCGTATTGTCATGGCCACGCGAATTGGCGTCTTTTGAAAGGGCGTCTCTTGAAAGGGCGACACTTGACATTACTGAACTCATTTACTAATTTAGTGGCAAATCGACTTCAATAACGATGATGATGGGAAAAAGAAATTCAAAGTCAAAGAAGGTCAGAGATGATGGCTGTTCTTCCGCGTCAAACAATCACGATCGCAGTGCAAGCAATTCTGCATTACAGACACCTGCTGGAAGGTCTCAAGTAAGGAATCGGGACGAAAGTTTAATTTATAACGAGCCCGAGGAAAATAGCCTTTCATCTGGTGGTGTTGATTTGGGCGAATTAAAACCAAGCCTGCAATCGGCTGAGGAATTCAACGAGGACAAAAATGTGGTTACGGATAACGGAAAGTTTGATCTTAGAGAGAACCGTGGTGCAAAAAAACCGGGCGGGGGGCGAAACAGCCATGATTATGATAGAGAAACAACAGTGACCCGTACTCAAGGAAGAGATGGTGCATCACTACCAACATACAGAACGGAGAAGCAAGAATTGAAACCTCAAATGATAGATCCAAGGCCAACCCAGGTAGAGCAAGTCGAAAAATCATTGGGTTACTTGAGTCTGACACAAACATCTACAGAAGAACAAGATGCTAATGCCACGGGTGAATTAACATCAAATTTAAACACGGGTAAAACAGATTCAACTTTTATGCAAGAACTTGTTAAGGAGAAGATCATTTCAAACCAAAATCTGATGCGAAAAATTGCTTTGAAATTGGACCAGCGCCACCACGTTGTTAAGAGCTGGGAGCACCTAGCATGTGAACTGGATGCTCCTATTGATATCATTGCAAAATGCAAGATAAATGCAGAACACTGTGCTGCTCAAAGACTGTTTGCATTTATAGAGGCTAAACAACCAAATTTAATGATCAAAGAGTTTGTTAAAAAATTAGCAAAAATTAGTCGCAATGATATAAAGTTAATCATTTGCAAAACTTTAGGGGGTGCAGAAGAAAGTACAGATAGGCTTTGTGATGTGCTTAATAACAATGTACAGTTAGCAGATAAAATTGCACTGGAACTGGACAAAAAGTCATTTGCGAAGAAGGGATGGGAACAATTGGCTTTCGAATTTGGCCTTCCCGGAAAGGATGTGAAGCGCATCAAATCTGGCTGCAGAAACCCTGCAGCTGGTATTCTGGAGTATGTGTTTAAAAAGTATCCCAATTTTAAAGTGGGAAAATTTAAACAAATTATGGCTGACTTGGAGAGAAATGATGTCTTGGTTAAATTGCAGCCTTATTTGGATGATACCAAGCGATTGGAGGAAATAATGCCAAAAGACTCTGAACTTCTTGAAGATGTATCTTTTTGTCTCAATGAGAATGCTGGAGGGAGCGTAAAAGATTGGAGACATTTTGCCTCCAGGTTAAAGATACCTCCAGATATTTATGACAGCTATGATCCAAGGAACCCCCATAGCCCAACTGAAACTCTGCTTGATTGGCTGGTTGGAATTTTCCCAGAATTTACAGTGGTTCAACTCTGCAGTAAGATTCAATCTATTGAAAGGAACGATGTCTTTGATTTAATTTACTGTGAGTTGCAGTCCTGTAGTAACTAGTAGGTCAGCAAAGCACTACCCAAGGTGGAAGGACAGTGCTCAATATACCCTTTTTAAAAGGGCCTTTAAAAATATGAGAATAAAAAACTGAAATATTTCCGAACATCACTGTGTACGAGGTTTTTTGACTTATATATGACAGTGAATGCTTACTTTTGAAGCAAGAAGACATGAAGTGCCCTGAAAAGACAAAAAATCCAAGTTAAAGTAGATGTGGAGTTTAAAAGTTGAGGATGAGATAAACTATAACAGCCTCAGTGGAAGGGTTGGAATTACCCCTCTTGAGTTAGATATGAGATCTGGATAGCACTACTAGTTTGAACATTTACAATTTAGCCCAAGTCCAGAGTAATCCTGCAAGAAGATGTGGCCACCAAGAAAGGCTAACCTTGCAAAATTACAGAGAATTAAATGTCTAGCATGTAAAAGATTTTGGTCTAGCTGCTGTGGGTGCTAACAATATAGGGATTGATGCAGGAGAGGAATGCTAAGCCAGTCGTACAACGTGAATCATAGAAACCAGCTGTTAACTAGTATGTGAAATGGGTATGATAATTCAAAGAACATATCCAAGGCCGAGGATGGACAAAAACCTCTTTTGGGGAAAGAGGGTGTTTCTTGGCTAATGTTTATCAGAGCGCAACAGCTTTTAAAACACTAGGAACTAAAAATATAAATTTTGCAAATTTTACAAGTAAATTTTGTACTCATAGATGGTAATTGTTATGACAGATCCTTAAACAAATAATGCCTGTATGGCAGACTAATTTTACATTTTTGTGAGTGTACAGTACTTTTTTATTCATGAAACAATATACTTTATTCTTTTTTTGTCACCTTTAATTGTAAAAAAGTGGGGTTAGAGGAGCTAGATCTCTTCCAGGTCTACCATCCCTGTCTCAAGATAGCCAGTTATCATCGAAAGGTTTCAATTTTGATATCTTGTGCCATCTTGTGTCTGGGTTTTTTTTATTAGCAATTCTTGTTTGGTATGTGTTTGTTAATGCCATTGTTGATGTTTTTCTTAAATGCTTGCCACATTTCATTAGCTGATAAGGTTTCCTTATTGAGACTGATTTTAACTGCTGTAACCCGGAGTTTGGCCTCGAAGCTGTCCCATCTTGGCTCTCCATAATATAATGGTATCTCTTTCTCTTTCTATCTGTATCATATGGGGCTGAGATTTAAATTTTATTGATGTTATAATTATTTGTTTATTATCAGTTAGATCCTTACCCTACTAAATGCAACAAGCATGGGTGTGGGTTTTATAAAAGGCACAGAGTTTAATTTACTTAGTAATACATATATCTGAAAAGATTTTAAGGTCTGCCTTGCAGAGCTAAGATGGCACCTACTTGTCCATCATTTTCAGATCCTGAGTGTAGGTCCCATTAGAATTTGAATGTGATCCTCCCAGATGGCAGATGGGCACAATAACTACATATTTATAATATAACCACTTAAACTCTAACCAGGTCAAATTGCTAAAAATGTTAAAAATCTTTAATTTGATCACATAATGCTTTTATACAGTAAAGTATGAATGAGAAAAAAAAATTTGTAGCAAAATTATTCAGGATAAAAATTTGTCACAAGTACTCCAGCTAAGGTGTGCAAACTATGGAACCATTTTTACAGCCCCTTTGTTGTCAATTTGAATAATCTTGAGTGACCGCAACACCTAAAAAAAAGAAGAGTAATCTTGTATTAAAAGTAACACTTCATATATTACATAAAAATAAATCGAATCTTCACATTATCCATTTTACTTGCTGAATTGTGTTTGTTTTCAAAAAAGAAGGCAGAAAATAAAATTTACTAGTCAGACAACTCAATGCAGATAATTAAATAATTGCAGTAAGTATGGCAACATGGTTAACGTTGGCACATTTGGTATAATCTCTGCCTTTCAACCACAAGGTTGCAGGTTTGATCCCTGGCTCTGCCAAAATTTGAACATATGTGTGACCTTCTTTTCTGTCAAAGCTTACTCAAGCTTCCATCCTTACAAGATTCGTAAATGAGTACTAGAATAAAGCACCAGCATAATGGGCCTCTAGACTTGGAAAAGGATTTGTAGCAGTAAGTGGAATAAGGAGCTAAGTGGAGTAACCTGTTAAGTTTTTAAACAGGCCTGTCACACGTCTAACGAAAGCCTGATGTGCAATCCATCTGATCACACGTCTAAGATATATAATTTATTGCTCTTGGTATTTCTAAGCAGTGACTTCTTACTTTTTGAAAACAGGTGATCCTGCTTCTTTTCTTTTAGAATTGGTGGAAAAACATGTAGCAGCGGGTCCCTCTCAGGCCTGTCAATGCGCACGTCTATTCACATGCCTAAGGAAAGCCAGATGTGCGATCCATCGCATGCCTAAAATATATAATTTATTGCTCTTGGTATTTCTAAGCAGTGACTTCTTACTTTTGAAAACAGGTCATCCTGCTTCTTTTCTTTACGAATTTGCGGAAAAAACATGTAGCCGTGGGTCCATGGGGCAACCAAGAATTATTTTTTAGTCGTCCCTCAAAAGTGAGGTCGTCGTAGAAGATGAGCTCTATCATGTTAAGAAAAACCCATTTAAATGTATCAAAAAATTATTTTTACTGAAAGCAGTCTAGACAGTTTGTCTCCTTTGTGGTAAAAAAGCAGACAAAATCTACAAGCACCTACATTGTTGCATTTTTAGTCACTTAATAAGTAACTGCACGTCATCGCACGCCTCAGTTAGCCAAGGCGAGCAATTGATGGCATGCCTAGGATTTTTTCACTGACAGGCCTGTTTAAGCAACTTAAAGTCAGGATATATATTAAAGATTGTTACTTCACAAAGTCATTATTGTTAGTACTACAATATCAACAAATATATTTTAGAAGTATAAATCTTCACCTAATTAAGCACTGTACCTTAAGTTTGGCTTCTCCTGTAAATCCGGTTACTTTCAAGCCAAGCTTTGTCATTTTACTTGGTGTGAGAGGTGAGCTGCAAGAACATTAAGTTTAACATATAACAGTTTGTATACTACCAGGGGTTAGATTTAAAAAATAAAACTCAGTGCCAATGGTCTCAAAAATAACAAGATTATATTGCTCTAAAAACAATGATGTTTCGGCCCTCTACAGCTGCGCATAGTGTTGGTCTTGCTGTGTTGTGTATATGAACATCATAATATGCAGGAAATTAAATAACTTATGAAATATTAAATGGCAATAATTAACTCAATGCTAAATGACAATGGTATTTCTTAACATAGTTTTAAACCTAATACATAGTGTATAAATGAATAAAGTGAGAACTCAACAGTAACTGAACACAACAAC